>SSNP01000138.1:971126-1012015 GCA_006937955.1 Pachypanchax playfairii | reverse complement strand
CCCCCCCCCCCCCCCCCCCCCATCCCTCCTGAGAGTCATTGTTACCTGTGACTTGTTTATGTGAGCTGTTGCAGTCATCTGTTTCACAGTCTTGACTGTTTGAAACTGTTTGTAAAAAAACGTTACATCAGCATTATTTGCCCCTGATAGATGGAACCTGAGACCATCTTCTCTGTTTCATGAAGGTTTTTCCAGTTTGATGAACCTGAAGCTCCCAACAGATCAGACCTGATGAAACCTTTCAAATTAAATGTTTTCAAGAAAAAGAAGAGGTCCAGTTGCCTTTTTTGCAAAAACCGTTTTGGACTGACGTCCTGGACGACTGAGAATCTACACAAAGTTCAGTTCACGACCTTCTGAGATGTCGTCGTCAGTAATGATGCTTACAGTTTGTTACAGGTTCCATACAATCTCAAAGTTTGTGTATTCTAACACTCAGTTTGTCTCACACAGTTCAAAAATATGCAACTATTTTTTAAAGATTCAACATTTTTAGCTTTGAATTTGTTTTAATGGATCATGTGATGGACTGTGTGAGTTTATGCCAGATCGTGCACGTCACCTGCAGGGATAAGCTGTAGCCTCAAAAAGCATTTGGATGCATGGTAACCACAGTAGCAAGACCCTGACAGAAAACACCCCAAACAGATTATCAGAACCAGGGAAGTGACAAGCAGAACTCAGTAAAAAGATGAGCGTCAGGTTTAAAAAAGAAAAGAACAGAAATAAACAAGATTCATAAAGAATAAAAATCAGGCTTGTAAAATGAGAAAGAACAGAGGCATGAAACAGAAGAGCTAAAACGAAAATTTGATGCAGGGGGAGGGGGGAGGGCGGGGGGGGAGGGGGAGGTGCAGCTGACTATAGGCTAAAACTGACTGCAGTGTTTAATTGCTGTAAAATAGGCTGTAAGCTTCTTCCCACCTACTCTCAGTGTTGTTAATATGCTGTTAGCCTCTTCTCCTCCTCCTCCCCCTCACTGCCAATCCCCTGACACACACACACACACACCCATACCCACACCCCCACACGCATGCACGCACGCGCGCACACACCCACGCACACCCACCCACACACACACACACACACACACACACACACACACACACACACACACACACACACACACACACACACAAGTGTGTTGCAGCTGGAAGTGTTGTGGGAATCGATGGTTGCATGTAAGTGGGTTGATCTGGGTGTGTGGGGTGTTTGTGTGTATTTGCATCTCTGTAAAGTCAAAGGGGTCAAATCTACGAGCTCAAACAGCAGCGCACACCGTTTGCATGAATGTACATGTACGTTTTTGCATACGTGCACATCTAATGTTACATATTTCAGTCATATTTTATGAATTTTCCACCTTTTATCGGCTCCTTTAGCAGTTCTCTCAGAATGAATAAATACAGCATTTTCCTTCTCTCTGTCTCTCGCTTGTCTTCAGGTTGACTTCTCTAACAACCAACTTCCCGTTCCTTCCTCGTTCGGTCCCTCCCTCACCCCCTCCCCCCTCCATCCCTCCCTCCCTCCTGCTCCCCTGCATGTTAACCGAGCCAGTGGATGCTGAAGGCTTTAATCAAGGCAGCACAATGTGAACTGGGCTCTATGATAGAGAGGCTCTGTTCTCCTGGCTGTGGTTGTGTTTGCATCAATGCTCTTTTAAATGTTCACATTCTGTCCAGCTCCGATCTACATGTATGTAGAAGATGGAGAAAAGTATTATCAGTTAACCTGTTTACAGATTCATGGGGTGTCAATATGCACAATCTGCTGTAAGAGCCAAAAGCGTGTTTCATATTTTACATTATATAAATAAGGAAAGTTTTCCAACATCCACCCGAATCATCAGTACTTCACAACAGACACTGTACAAGTCTGAAAATGGAAAACTGAAAAAT
This sequence comes from Pachypanchax playfairii, assembly GCA_006937955.1. Classification (NCBI taxonomy): domain Eukaryota; kingdom Metazoa; phylum Chordata; class Actinopteri; order Cyprinodontiformes; family Aplocheilidae; genus Pachypanchax; species Pachypanchax playfairii. The sequence goes on along the minus strand of SSNP01000138.1, from coordinate 1,010,117 downwards.
GCTGAACTGCATTATGTTCCTATTTCTCTGCTCTTTATTACACTTTATTACTTTATGTGTGTGATTTGGATTGTACTTTTAAAATAGCACATAAAACTATTTATAGACATCTTCCCTTTCAGGAAGTGTTCAGTGAGGAGATAACTGTCATTACTTAACTTTGCTTTGTTTGTTCGATCTTCTTTCCTTTTACCTCTCTGTAACCTTAAACCTGCTTCTGAAAAACGAAGCTGTCAGGCTGCTGAATCAGATCAGCAAATACATTCTGAAAACTACAAAGAAACAGAGCAGGTTTGTAGTGAGATCACATGCTGCAATGTCACATCAACAACATTCTGAATTCACTTCTTTTCACACCTGTAAAATGATGCAATTTATTGATTGATTCAATTCCATTGTTGCAAATAACCCTCAAATCATTTACATTTGATTGTTAAAGTAATAATTTACCTGATGTTTACCTGAATACTTGAATATTAGAAATAATTCTTTAAGTTAGGAGATCTGACTTTATTCAGCAGCTGTTTATACGTGTTACCATCTTGCAGTAAGAAAGATCAGATGTTCCACACCGTGCTGTGGTGTTTCTCATTCCAAGCTCCAGCTGTATAACAAGGTTTTCTGACTGCAGACGTCAGACCAGTTCTCGGTCTTCATGCTTCCTGAAAAGTGATTTACGGTTCTGTGAAGCTCAGGCAGCGCTGTGATAGCTACAAATAATATGAACTGGTTATTAGGTGAGGCACGATGGAAAATTCTTTAGAGAGTCTCGCGATATATTATATTGCCATAACTATTTATATTATTGTGTCAGTGTGGAACATTGCAGTTCAGCTTACTGAACTGTCAGACTTGAACCTGAGAGGGTTTAACTACGACAGCCGGCGATCAACTAGAGAAACACATGATGCTGTACAATGCTGTCATGATGTATTCTCACTCACATTTCTTCTGCTTTTATTTATATCTTACACTTAAATGTTTCAGATCAACAAACATATTTTATTATCAGAAAAATTTACTAAACACAAAACTCAGATTTCAAATAATTATTTGATTAAACGAAAAGAAGAAACTGTAAATACCAGCTGACTAACAACACATCTTGAGGACGGTGCTTTATTCCCATATTATTATTATTATTATATTGTTATTATTATTATTATTATTGTGACTCTTCATTTTGACTTTCGTCTTTCTAACTTCCTCCCTTCTTTTTTCAGGTAAGAAAAAGTTGCCTTCTTCTTTAATCTCGAGTCCTATGATTTATAAAAAAAATGGTCATGCTTTTTATTTATTACATATCTTTGTTTAAAGTTTTGTTTTTATCTTATTGTTTAAATAATAAACCCATGTGTTCTGAACATGTTGCCTCCGACCGTTTGGTTAAATGCATGTCAAGCTGTCGCGGCGCTGCTCAGTATAAATAATCATTCTCTCCTGCTCTTTTTCAACTTAATAACAGTCAAGTGGTTTGATGTGAGAGAATGTTCTCATCACTGTGATGTCGAGTGAAGGACGAGGAGAACGCAGAGAGGTCTGCAGGTAAAAACTGCTGCAATGACAAGAACCATTCTGGAGAACAAGCTGCAGCTTATCGGCCTCTCGTTCTTTTTATCTCACATCTTTCTGTGGGATCATGATGGTACTTGCATGTCTGCATTTGTCGTTTGATTTCGTCTCTAACCTTATCATGCATGTGTCAGCCTTCCAACAGCTGTATCAGGTTTAAGTTCAATAACCAGAGCAGCACTTCCTCCCCTTTTTAAAGCAGCAGAGCTACGACCAGCATTATTAGCCTGTTCCTGCAGCATTTTACAGTCACTGTAACAGCTCATAATGTGATATAGATGCTGTTAGGATGGGGTAAGTATTCCCAGAGGTATAGACAAAACTTGACACTTCAGGCCCCACTTAGAGGGAAAAGCCTTTAAGACTCACACATGCTGTCTAAAACTAACAAATTAGTGTAGGCAAAGTGGATTCCTCCCCTTTCTGTCTCTTTGTTCGTTAGTGTTGTAATGCACAATGTGCTTGGCTTGACTTCAATCGCTGTGAGATTTAAATGAGACAGGAAAAAATTCTCCAGTGAAATTTCTTTTTCATAACCACAAAACAGGCAACGACATCTCTGCTAAGAGATGTACTCGGACCTCAGAGTTCTAACAATGCAATCAAAACACCATGCGTGAAAGCCAGCTGTTATAAAATGCCTCATCACCTCCACTGCCTGTAAGTCTCCACTAAATACATGCCTCTTCTTTCATTTCCTTTCCTCCTCCCAGATCTCTTCTGTTTTTCACAGATCTTATTCACAGTTGGCATTTAATAGTCTAGAGAAAGAGAAATATAACATTTGGCTCCTCGTCAAAGCAGCAGGCCGAGTGAGCTGCAGCATTGCTGCTGCCACCGACACCGCTGCGCCTGTGATTTGTCGCCATTTCACAGCAGCCAGGGCAGCTATTTGGGTAAAATTATTGGGCTATTGATTGCAGAAAGAGAGCAGTTTTCCTGAGGGCAGCAGTGTACGACAGAGGCAGGCTGAGAGAGCAGAGTACTCCCACTTTATTAACTTATTGTGTATAATCTGTACCACACCCCCTCTTATCTTTAGCCTCTCCACCATCCAGCACATGCTGCTTCTTTTATCCTCAGTTTTCTCTAATTATGACATTTCTTCACATTTTATTTTGACCTTAATATATATAGAAACTAATGTAATGTACATATTTATATACATTTATATGTTTTTCTTTGTATTGCAGCACATCTGTCTCCTGCCCTTTTCTATGTGTGTTTCTGCAAATATTTTCCTTGTAATAAAATGCCACCTGTTAATTACATATGTATGTATTTTACTCATATCAAAAAATAATTTTATGCCTTGAAGAATGTTAAATTGTGGAGACCTTCACACCGGCCTGCATGTGATTCTTCCTGCTCTGGACTGGAGGATTGCTTATAGAGCAGGAGAGAGGCAGTCAGACAGACGTACTCTGTCAGTGTCAGATGCTGAAAACCAATTGTCTGTGTCCTCCCAGATATTGCATAATATGCAGTGAGAAAGCTGGAACAGCCGCAGTAATTAGCTCGTTAACCCTGATGTGTCTAGTCATCTGGACAAGTAAATTGCTCACTGTGAAGCACAAACAGGTACATCATCTCAGACTCAAAAACCACCACGCTGACAAACAGACAACATTTCTTATTCATCTGAAGGTGAATGATTATATAATTATTACATAACAGTTAGAAAGGTAAAACTTATACAATCATGAGGAAAAATCCCTGTCAGTTCTCAGGTTTTATGTTCAGACAAGAACAATAATCTGGTGTTTAACAGATTCTAAATTTATTAAACTCTAACCTCCAGTATATAAAGTGTATGAGAGGTTCCATCATTCATTAAACCAAAATAGAAAAGCTGTGTGTGTAAAACGCGTCCAGAGGATTTAGGAAGGAAGGTATCAAACACACTCATCTCCTTTAGTTTTAAGGCTTTTTGTCAGTTTCCTGGTCTCGGTCATACTCGTGTGTGTAAACACAGTTAAAGGAGGAAAGAGATAAGCAATGACCTTGCTGCCCATCAATCTAGGGTTAAAGGTCATTCCCAAACAATTTGGAGTCCATCATTCTACAGTGAGGAAGATTATTATTTCAGACAGCTGCCAATCCTTCCAGGTTTGGATGTCCCAGCAAATTCCCCTCAAGGTCAAACTCAGATTCACTCGGTGCTGAGAGAAAAACCTCTCAGACCTGGTAGTAACGTGCAGCGTTCACACCGGGAGTTAAAATTCATTCAGAGTGATCAGTTACCTGATCAGCTGATCAACAAGCTGGACATCAGCAGATCGGGGAGATCCAGAACTCTGGTTTTAACCATAAACTCTGAGTTCATTTACTTATATCATGTAAAAACCTGGTTTCTGGAACACCTTCAGTTATCTCCATCCGTCCATTTCACTCACATGTTCCTGCTGGTGGGCAGGTGTCTATCTCCTGTGGTCATGATGAAAGGTGAGGTCACACCTGGACAGTCCATCACAGCACCAAATCACCAACCTCAAACTAGTTGTCTATGTTTCTGAGTTTTTCAAGATTCCAGATAGCAAGAGAAAGTAAAACTCGGTGTTTCATAATTTCACGCAGACAATCTCACAGTGAAACACCAGCAGAGGAACATTTTTCACAACAGTCTCTGTTAAAGTATTTACTTAATTACAGCTGCAGATTAAATGTACATTACCTGTTTATGAACAAATGTCATCAGAAACATAAAGTTTTTACTAGACGTGACTGGAGACACCAGAGATGTTACATTTTATTGCTGCTGGAGAACAAAACAGAATTCCATTTAAGTAACTGTGGAATGTGAACATCCACATCAACCTCCCAAACTGTTTAACTTGGTTTAATGCTAATAGATATGAATGATAATAGATTAACTATCTATTATATTTCTACAGAAGACATTTTAAAATGGCCAGAATATCCCCCTAAACCTGGACTTCACTTACAGCCCTATTGGTTGTTTCGAGATGAAACACTCGAAAGGTTGAACCCTGAAATCAGCCCAAAGTAGTACAGTGTCCATTTTAGGACAATCTTAGACCAACGCTTCAGGCCTCATGTGTCAGCCAAAACTGCATCAGACCAAAAGATGTCAAATATCAGGATGACATCCATCAGACTTCAGACAAAAAGACGTCAGTTGTTTATTCTAACATGATACCTGATGCAGTTTTGTCTGATGCATGAGGCTGTTTCGTGTTGGTCTGAGAATGTCATCCTGATATTTGACAACTTCTGGTCAGAAACCTGAGGCCGTTTTGGCTGACACATGAGGCCTGAGGTGTTGGTCTGAGGATGTCCTAAAATGGACACCGTACCAAAGGATATCTGTCACCGAGTTCAGAGTCAAAGACACACAAAGAATTGTTCACTGTCAGCTGTTTTCTACACAAGAAACCTTGTAAAATAATCTATTCAGACTGTTTAAAAAACCTCTGAAAAACAAAGAAAATTATTTAATTTCCAATGTTGGTTTAAGATACATGTAGAGGCATTTATACAGACAGTTATCTTTGTATATTAATCTGTGAGGTAGCAACACATTTGGGTCTGACTGTTGATTTGAAAGTATATTTCTTCATGTTTTTCTTTTAGTATGACATACTAAGAACTTGTTCTCTAAGCTTCCTAAAAAACGTAGCCAATAGGAAGAGACAGGGCATTTGGGCATCTGATGGAGATGTCAGACCCAGTAAATCTTATTAGATGAATTATATAATCAGCTTGGAATTGCATATTGATCGCCACATCGACGCTGGTCTAGGTGTTTCTTCTGTGGCAGCAAAAAATGGTTGTAAAACCTATTTTCCAATAAGTGTTATTACACCATAACCTCCTCCAACTCTTCTAATGTTACACACGCAAACATTTTCCCCTTTAGTAATGCATCCATTTCCTCTGCCCCTGTTGCAATTCTCCTGTTTGGGGTGTGTCCATCCATCTTGTTGTCTGGCAGGGCTCTTGACGAGTAGAGAGGGTTTCCCATTGCACTTGGTGGTGAAGCTGTCCAGCCAGCACTCTCCCTCATTACCCCCATGCTTCTTCTTCCTGAAAATGCACTTTTAAAGCACCTTAATTGCATTAGGGAGATAACCCCGTGGGCGCGAGACAGGAAGCTTTGGCCATATAGAACTTTAGGGGGCTGGATGGGTGGAGTGTGTGTGTATGTGTGCTAGGCTGACGCTTTGTGTCAAATCAATGGCCCATCCAGAAGCTAATGCAGCTCTGGGCATCTCCTCAGGAAGCATTAGGACTATTAGCGCAGGCCTGGCAGGAATACACACTCACACTTTGCTGTCTGGGATGCACACATTGATGCATTCCACATTGATGCAGGACCTGCAGCAATTTGGCTGCTGATCCAAGAGTGGATGTTCACTCCACCTGTTCATGCCTGGTTTTATTCACATTGATGTGGCTATAGATTTGTTTATATGGCCAGTAACATGCAGGTAGAGCGGTGAGACCAAAGCTCAGCAAGGTGGACGAGACCTTCATCCTCAGGGTCAACACTCACAGCAGGGAGACACAAGGGTCCGACTGGTGTGTGTTTGTGCTGAAAGTTAATTTGTCTGTATGAACACATTGTACAGATTATTTGTAGTTTTCATCCTTTAAAGACGCCATTTCACACATATTTCATGACTTTGTGGTTATTTCTTAAGTATTAACCAGTATGAAACATTTTATATCTAAAAAACGCCAGGAAACACTGATTAACAGACCTTTCAATCTGTCTGCATCAAGATTCGTCAGGCTTCGGGCTGCAACTCAAACTGCAAATAATATTTGTTATTCAAATTTGCTGGACTCAGATTGGCTAACAAACTAGCCTATGAGAGCAAGGTATACTGTTTCCTGCCCCACTGCGCATGGCAACATCACACGTAGTCTCTTCCTGTTTGCTACGTTATGCTAACAGCTTTTAGCCAGCAGCATGCTAGGCTGAGGAATACTAATGACAAAGGAGTTGTGATGAAACAGATACAGGCCGTTCGGACTCGGGAGAACTCGGGTTTTATCACCACCTGTGTAGTTTAAGAGATAAAAACTGAAAGAGAAGTTGTTGACCTGTTTTCACCCACTATGAAGGTAAGAACACCTGTGGAGCTAAAATATTCAACAGAAACCTCAGAAAAACTGTTTTTAATGGAAGGACCTCTTATATCACTTTTATAATAATAATAAGAACTTCATTTGATCCTTACTGGGTCATTTAATGAGTTAAAACAGCATCAGGTTTATGTAAAACTGAGTCACCCCACAATTCAAGAACTTACTGACTTACAGATCCATGATGAAGCAACTCTGTTCTCAGTCTAAAAACGAGGGGGAACTTTTGCTGTTCTGCACCGGGGCCTAGCCTCATGTTCATTTATTTGCCATATTGTTTGACAAAACTTTAATACAAATTGATTCATCCTGGTTTCTAGTTTTTTTAGTCACCCATCACCATCCTGACTCCATGAGTACCAGAAAGATCCCAGCAGCCAGACACTGGAAACATGGACCGAGTTTTAATCTATTCTGTGGAAAGTTGGATGTTGTATTAATGTGTTTAAAAATCAGTAAAGAAAAACAAATCTGTCAACTGTCAAGAGGTTTGCTGCTTGTTTCTGCTTCCTCTGAGGAGACGGAGGAAAATCAGTCGTCACAGGCCACAAACCTGTAAATATGTCTAAAAAAACCAGAAATAAAAGTGCTCATGTATTTTATTTCTGTTATAAACCTACTTCAGTTGTAGTTACTTTAATTTCAGTCAACCTTCTTCTGCCAGACGCTGGTTTTATATGATTCTGACAGTGATGACAGGAAGTAAAGATTAATGTTTCCACGTGGGACAGACTCTCCTTTTAAGCTCATTAACTGTGTTCAACCATTTAAACAAGACAAACAGGTATGTAGTCTATTCTTGGACTCTAATGAGTGACACACACACTGACAAATCATTATAACACATGCCAGATCCATCAGGGACCTTGGTGATTTAATTTTGTGAAACCACGAAGCAGATTTCTAGAACATAACCTCATGGACCTTCCTGCACAGTTCTTGTATGAGCTCATTCATCTACTATCCAACCCAATCAGACGCTGCTGTTATGCTGAGTTGTAGTTTATTTTGAAGGAGTTTTAAGTGATCAGAGTTTTGTAAAAATGTTTCCTGGAGGAACATCATGTCTGCTTTGAGGTTCTTGATTTTAGTTTGTTTCACTGTGAAATTTAACCCACCAGTATTTGAGGAGCTGATCCTCACCGCCTGCCCGCCCTCCACCCTTCTCACTGGTCACGTGAGCTGTGACACAGCACAGGGCTGCAGAGATTTCTAGTCGATACTTGGATGTGAGCGACAAAAGATGAGTGCAAAGCAGCGACTGTACGAGCAACATAAAACTTTAAAAGCACAACTAGAAAGTTCCCAGAGAAGCTTTAAGGGGCCAAACCCTCAGCAAATCAGAAAGCTGCATTTATCCAACACTGCATGTGTGTGACAGCTAACAGGTGATGCTAATGTGATCAATAGGCTGAAAGAGTCAAATCAATAAGTGAGTGTGATGGAGAATGTGATGATTATTACAGACGGTTATAGTGGGGCTGTGGTTTTCAATGGATTCTGCTACCATGGTAACCCAAAATTTGATGTACACATGATAGTTCCCTTCTACTCACACACCCAATCATTTTGATGTATCAGATGAGGACATGAGCGCCACAGGGTCTGCTATGAGCTCACCGGGTTGGTCTGATGGCGAATGGCATTGACCTGTTAATATGGTAATCTGAGCCCTTCTTATATAGGGGTGTTGCTATGGTAACCCAAAAATTTAATGTACATATGATATTACCCTTCTAGTGACCAAATCAATCGATTTGATGAGTCACATGTGGTCACATGTTCTACTGTCTGTCGTGTGCGCTGAACGGGTGCGTCTGGCGTTCAATGGACTGAAAGGTTATTAAAGGTTATCAAACAGGGTTACAATCAGGATGTGATTTTTAATGGATCCCAGTTATCCCATTACCAAGCATGACATTTAGATGTGTGATGCATGTGGGCGTGTCTTTCCATTCAGGCCACATTAAGAGGAATAAATAAATGTATAAAGAAGTCAGTTTAGAGTTGGAGAATAAGACGTGCTGCCATATAAACGAGGATTACGATCAAACTGGCGCTTCTTTCCAGCTTCACACAGAAATTCAGTTGACGTTTTTCTGTGCTCGAGATCTTTGTTTATAAAATGTCTTTCATGTTAGTGATAAACAGAAAACTTAATCATCTAGTGAAGGTGTATAGAAACATTAAAGACACCCTTCCATTAAAAACAGTTTTTCTGAGGTTTCTGTTGAATATTTTAGCTCCACAGGTGTTCTTACCTTCATAGTGGGTGTGAAAACAGGTCAACAACTTCTCTTTCAGTTTTAATCTCTCAAACTACGCAGGTGGTGATAAAACCCGAGTTCTCCTGAGTTCTAACGGCCTGTATCTGTTTCATCACAACTCCTTTGTTTGTTAGTATTCATCAGCTCCTGCAGTTGAAACCACACCTAGCATGCTGCTAGCTAAAAGCTGTTAGCATAAGACGTAACAAACAGCAAGAGACTACGTGTGCTGTTACCATGCGCAGAGGGGCAGGAAACAGTATACCTTGCTGATGTTTTTTAGATGTAAAATGTTTCATATTACTGGTTAATACTTAAGAACTAACCACAAAGTTCTGAAATTTGTATGAAATGACCTCTTTAACAATAACTACATTTCATGCTATCCAGTCTATTCTTGCTACCACAGCTAATTTAACCTGATAATGACTTTAACTCTCAGTTATATAGACTCCTCAGAGATGATGTAATAATTAATGACATTCATCACAACTTGACCATTATTGCTACAACTTTACCATTTCTTGATAACATGAATTTCCTTTGTGAAAGGTGGCAGAGAACAAGGTCCTTTCAATTGTTTAGGTTTTCAATCTGTTTATTTTATACAAATACAACGAAAAAAATACTTTTCTTTTTTGTCAGACTGACAAAAGGTTGCAGGTGTTACCGGTTCACCTGTCAGCGGGGAGACGCAGGGGTCCGGACTAACAGCATGTTGTCAGCTGTTGCAGAGAAGTGTCATCAGCACAGACTCCTTTGCTGTAACAGGGAGACTCAGAAGAACCTTTATCCTGACATCAAAGATGACTTTGAACCCTAACAACAGAAAGATCTTTACTTTAGAAATCCTGGTTTCCCTATTTAATTATTTTATTCAAATAAAAATGTCAAATACATTAATATATATTAACCACTATGGCTATTGTTGCAGAAACCAAAAATTCTCGCTGAAAATGTCTGCAAAGTGCTAATTATTTACCAGACTGAACAGCTTTGGTGCAAAAATCCCTGCTGATTGTACAAATTGTACTTGACACTCTGTGTTTAGAGCACATACTTCCCTTCATGGGTTATATTTATCTTTCTGTATCAGAAGCTTCACTCACCAGTGCAGTGGTGGGACTTCTATTCATTGATTGTTCCCCTGCAGGCTCCGCTCTCAGTCCAGAAGTGTTGGCCCCGCCCTCGGTCCAGCAGTGTTGGCTCCACCCTCTGTCCAGAAGTGTAGGCTCCACCTTCGGTCCAGCAGTGTTGGCTCCACCCTCGGTCTAGCAGCGTTGGCTCCCCCCTCTGTCCAGAAGTGTTGGCTCCACCCTCGGTCCAGAAGTGTTGGCTCCACCCTCGGTCTAGAAGCGTTGGCTCCACCTTCGGTCCAGCAGTGTTGGCTCCACCCTCGGTCTAAAAGCGTTGGCTCCACCTTCGGTCCAGCAGTGTTGGCTCCACCCTCGGTCTAGAAGTGTTGGCTCCACCCTCGGTCTAGAAGCGTTGGCTCCCCCCTCTGTCCAGAAGTGTTGGCTCCACCCTCGGTCCAGAAGTGTTGGCTCCACCCTCGGTCTAGAAGCGTTGGCTCCACCTTCGCTTCAGCAGTGTTGGCTCCACCCTTGGTCCAGAAGTGTTGGCTCCACCCTCGGTCTAGAAGTGTTGGCTCCACCCTCGGTCTAGAAGCGTTGGCTCCACCTTCGGTCCAGCAGTGTTGGCTCCACCCTCGGTCTAGCAGCGTTGGCTCCCCCTCGGTCCAGCAGTGTTGGCTCCACCCTCGGTCTAGCAGCGTTGGCTCCACCCTCGGTCCAGAAGTGTTGGCTCCACCCTCGGTCTAGAAGCGTTGGCTCCACCTTCGGTCCAGCAGTGTTGGCTCCACCCTCGGTCTAGCAGCGTTGGCTCCCCCCTCTGTCCAGAAGTGTTGGCTCCACCCTCGGTCCAGCAGTGTTGGCTCCACCCTCGGTCTAGCAGCGTTGGCTCCCCCCTCTGTCCAGAAGTGTTGGCTCCACCCTCGGTCCAGAAGTGTTGGCTCCACCCTCGGTCTAGAAGCGTTGGCTCCACCTTCGCTCCAGCAGTGTTGGCTCCACCCTTGGTCCAGAAGTGTTGGCTCCACCCTCGGTCTAGAAGCATTGGCTCCACCTTTGGTCCAGCAGTGTTGGCTCCACCCTTGGTCCAGAAGTGTTGGCTCCACCCTCGGTCTAGAAGCATTGGCTTCGACCTCGGTCCAGCAGTCACACCTTTGTTTACTTCTCAATCAAAAACTTTTTGGTATTTACACCTACACCTTGGCCTCAAGTGTTTCTTTCCTGAAGTTAATCAAAAGTTTGTTCATAATTTTGTGATTATTTATTCTGGTTTTCTTATCTATTTGATCCTCCAAGACAAAGATCATCTGGGTGAATCGTTCTTTGCCTGTGTTTCTGACTACGTGACTGATGGGACCGTCTTCCTGGAGACTAAGGATCTATAAAAACCCACACCCCACCTGGAAGTCTTGCACACTCACGTGCCTGCTGGATCCACCTGTACTCTCGTCTCCTGTTCTTCCTCCTTGTTCCTTGGTTTGGCTCCTCTGTCAGTTGGACTCCTCTCAGCTTCATGTTCAGCTGCACTTCATATAAAGAGAGATTTAATTATTCATCCATTTTTATCATCAAGCACTTACCTCAACCAACTCCTAGTCAGCCTCTCCAGATCTCGTTCCTGAGATTAATCAGCAGTACATTTTGTAAATGAATCTTTTTATTCTTGTTTCTGAAGTTTGGATTCAGTTTTTGGGTCTGGCCTTTAAGAGACAGAGACCTGATCATGACTTCTGGTTTCAGAAATCAGGAAATGGTAAAGATCAAATTCAGAACTCAACGCTGTTAAACTCAGCTGATGTTACCGCGACTACATTCTAACAGCGTGTTTACCAGACACATTGTTACTTAATCCAGATTACTACCACTAACATATTCTCAATATACGTTTGTTAATAAAGTAGAAATAAAAACATTTTATTAGTGCTCGCTTCTACTGGGGTCCATCTGCCCTTCTCTAACCTTTCACCTGCCTGTTCATCACTAGCCAACTTTCTTTTTATCAGCTGAAACTCATTAGGTTGTTATGGCAACCACACTCGGGTAGGGGTGCTCTCTTAATACACCTCACCTGAGCCGTTTCACACTGACGGTTATCATCATTATCACAGTCATGGAGCAATCACCATGGAGACCTGCATATATGTGGGCGTGTCACCCTGGGTGTCGCAGAGTGCTGCCTTGCCTGGCAGACAGAGGAGGAGGGGCACACACCTCCACACATATACTATATTATCACTATGATGGACTATGGATTACCCCCAAGCTTCTCTGCTGTCGATTGCAGTTGCAGAGTATTTTTAGGCATGAATTTCTGTGGTGGTGGGGGGGGCGGGGGCACTGCTAGTCTCCCATTGATTTTAGCATGTAAGCTCCCTCTTTCTGTCTCTGTCACCCTGCTTGGATTTCTTCATCTGTTTTCAACCATCAACATCTTGTCTGTTCAGATTCTCTGATTCTGGCACTTTGTCGTTTTTCAACACTCTTGTACTTCGTCTGGTAATCGCTTGTCTTTCTCACTCTGTCTCCAGCTGAATTACCTGAGCAATGTAACAACAGCTGAGGCCTGCCATGAGGGAAATATGGGCCCGTTGGTGTGTGTTGGTTGTTTTTGTTTCCTCATTAGGACCTTTCCTTATATAATGACTAACCTTGTCAGGACCAGTCTTTATGAGGACCAAAGCTGGGTTTTAATGAGGCAGTGCAGCATTACTGGGTTACTATAGGCTTTGAGTTAAATTACAAATTAAGTTTAGGTCAAGGGTGTGGTTTAATAGGCACTCATAATTGTTGAGGTAAGGGGGCTGGTGTTTATGTAAAGTTGTACACGATGGATCGCTGCACAGGGAGTGTGTGCACCTGCAGTCTGGTGGAGTAGGACATGCAAACATGCATCTGCAAGGCAAAAACAAATAATCTATGTAATAAAGTCACGCAGAAAAAAAGTATAAAAATGAGGAATGTTAATTTCTATTAAAACATTTTTAAACATTAATAAAATGCAGTTTATTTTCAAACTCTCACCAAAAATGACTCATGGATTATCTTACTGAACTCTTAGAAAAGGAAGAATGTTCCCTTCATAAATTGAAAGCATATGTACTTGATTTGAGAGCAAAATCTTTCCCATGTGAACACCATCAAGAAACACCGGGTGAGGTGGGGTGGGGTGGGGTGGGGGGCATGTGCACTGTGTCCTGCACACTGGAGATGTGAGGGACCAGTCAGCTGGTTATCAGCTGTCAGTTCAGAAGCTGCATGTCTGATGGTCTGGGGTTGTACAGTATTAGTGCTTGTTGTGTGGGCAGCGTACACATCTGGAGGGTCTAGAGGGTTTTAGAGCTACAAGAACACAGACATGTAACCAAATGAAGTAACAATATCACACATATGTATGTCATTGAATGTTTACTAGTACATACTTTTATAGTTATTTTATTATATTTTATTCCACTGTCGTTATTGTAATTTACTGTACTTATGCATACTGTTTTTATTTCATTATTATTATTACTTATTGTATATTTTTTTATTTTTCTTGTTCTTTGGCTGCATTGAGCATGCTTGTGACAAAAGAATTTCCCTCGGGATAAATAAAGTTCCTCTTATCTTATCTTATCTTATCTTATCTTATCTTATCTTATCTTATCTTATCTTATCTTATCTTATCTTATCTTATCTTATCTTATCTTATCTTATCTTATCTTAACACAGCAGCAATAATCACAGAGAGAGTCTGCATGGCTGAAAATTACTGTTCATGTCAATGTGAAAGTTTGGATGCATCGGTCCATTGATTTAACACTTATCCTCACTTACAATCACACCATGTAGGTGAAAAAGTACTGGACTGAGTACAATGACTATCATTTAGGTATAATCAATCAAAAAGCAGGCTGGAGGGGGGCATAATTCAGAAAGGATTTTCTTCATAATTTAAAGACTTTCAGAGTAAATGTGAATTTCAACATGCTTATTTAACAGAGTCCCATTTATTTTATAGCTACTCACTAAAGTCAAGATTAGGTTGACAACAACTACAGTATGTTTATAACAACATATAAAGGAATGTCGAAATATACAAAAATTAGCTGAGATGTAAATGTGTCTGTGTTTTATTAAAGTCAGTTTCATGATTTCTTTGTTAAACAGCTGTTCCGATACCAACTGTTCCTGTCTGATACAGATTCCTCTACCTGGGGTTTAGATATTCAATCATACCGAGTACTGATCCAGTACCAGTATTAAATAATAATTTAAATTTGGGTGTATGATGACAATGAATTCTAAAACTTTGACCATTATTGTGGTGGCTTTCTTTCTTTCTTGGGTCAATTTCTTGTGGTTTTTAAATACATTTCCAGTATTTGTTGTTGCTGCAGTTCGCTGCACTTCTCCTTTAAGGGGATAAATTCCTCATGTTCTTCTATATGGCAACCTAAATGCTTTATAAGGTTGCTTGTGTTGAATTTGGCAGTATTCGTACCACCATTATAAACCTAGCAGATGTTTCACTAAGGAGCTTTCAGAGGTTGTAAAATAGGAAGAGGAGCCATCTTTATTTGTAAAAATCACTAATAAAGATTTAAACTTCCAGCGATTGGTAAGTCGGAACCCACTCATGGATTTTAGGTCTGACAACCATCACATGCATGTATAAAAGCTTGTGTAAATCCTCTCAGACACGCACATAAAGCAGGAAGCACACCCACATACAAGACGACGTCTTCTTATTACTATTTTGTTTAAGCTCTTTCTTCCCTTCAGGCATTACGCCAGAGTCACTGTATTATTTCTGTTTCTCATCATTCTGCCATCGACACGCAGGATCTCCAAAGGGTGGGGATGATTTATATAATCACGTGATTTGTATTTTTATCTGAAAAGTATTTTTTCTGCTTTTGTATTTATAAAGGTTTTATGCTTTTGAAGCTTCAGGTCTCATAATGAGCTCTGATTGGATGAAACTCTCCTGGAGTCACCTGGAGCCTCTCTAGTCTGCTGTGTCACTGACAGAGTCAGAGTGGAGGGCTTATTCACACATGGAGGTGCTCTGATCTCATTCTGCTGAGGTCATAATCAGATACACTCGTCAGGATAAAAAAAGAATGTATTCGCCTCAACAGGCAGCTGCTTTCAAACCCTCTTTCAGTGGCACGTGGAGGGGGACTGTAGTGGACTTCAGATCCATGTGTCCAAGTCTCATGTATGTGAGACAGAGACAATAATCACACACCTGGAAACAGAAGAGTGAGCTCACTGATCTAGTCACACGCACGCACGCACACACGCACACACAAGTGAGAAGTGAAATTATCATATTCACATTACAGGTTGTTATATTGCAGAGTGCAGCACACATGGAGCTGAAAGTCCCGCCCACTCACCTGCACACAATAATGGTGATTTTTAGCATCAAAAAACAAAATGTTTCTTGTGTAAATTTGTTTCTTCAATTTAAAACTGAATTGTAACGATTTATCAGGTAGAAAATAGTGATGCTGAATACATCAGGGACTAATGAGAACTTTGGAGTGAAGTGTATCGATATTTATAAATCTGGACTAGTAACACAAAGTCAGAGTCTAAATGCTAATGTGGTTTGTGTGGATGTGTTTGCTGTGCTGGCTAAGTCACAGAAGGTCTGGCCTGCCTGAGGGCGGTACTCTCAGTGTGAAAGATACGGGGGTGGCACTGCTGCTCGGTCTGAGGGGCTGTCTGAGTTCTCCAATGGAGGGAGGATGGGAAAGACACGGGGTAAGATACAGCTACATACACTCAAAGGCAGCTGGGGAGCGTCTGATAGAGCGAGGAGGGAGAGAGAGAGAAGCGGGGGGGAGATAAGCGCCTTAGAAGGTGGCAAAGATAACAACAGATAGGGAAAGCAGCACGGAGGCCGAAAGCGAGTGAGCGAGACAGACACAGGAAAAGAAAGAAAGAGATATAGAGGAGGCGAGAGGCTGAATTTAATAAATTGGATCAGGCACCTCAATGGTATCCTAGCAACGTAGACAAGACGAGCCTGGTCTGGCCTGGTTTGTGCTCCAGAGTAAAGGTTGTTTCTTTTTCCTCTTCACTCATCCTCACTCATATCAGACCGTTATCACCGTCCCAATCGGTTTTACAGAGAAGCATTTTAAAAAGCAAATATATGTATTCAGGTAAATCGTTCCATAAAGTGCAACTCAAGCAGGTAAGTAAGTATTCTTTATCATCTCCAATGGGGATGTATATCAGGTATATTATGTACATATGAAGGTCCGGTCCATCTGTAGCATCAGGGTTCTGGACAGGCATCTTGTTCTGTGTTTTAGCTGCTTGTTGCAGCAAAATAAACTCAAAATATAATTCCTCCACCGTCGTGTTTATCAGATGATATGTTGTGCTGAACTTTAAACATGCTGAGAACCAGAGAAGGATCTGAACATAAACACATAAAAACAACTTATTTTAGACAAAGATAACAGTATCAAGGAAAAAAGATCCTGTGAAGGTCTTAAACTGAATCCTGCATGAGACCACTGATCCCAGGAAGACGGAGGAACAAGAAAAAACAGAATATTTACTTTCCATTCACTCACAAATCTTTCATTTTTGGGTGAAAAAGTTTAGAAGTTTGTTTTTTATTTGGCTCTAAGAAGATAATAAGAATAAGGAGGAACTCTCAGTACCTGTGTGGTGTGTCACCTGAGGACTGGACCAGTAAAGTGGGACTGACTGTGGTTCACGTCTCTGATGGCTGTTTGTTGGACAGTAAAACTGATGAGTTCTAAACATGTTTCTGTATCTGCTGCTTTATTAGATTCTGTCATTGACCCTGTATTTGGATGATCATACATCTTCTCAGATCTCCAGTAATCAACCCTGTGATTGATTAGTAGGGTAAACCAAGTCAGTGGTGGAGTGACCCCACCCTGCCGTGTAGTGTTTAATGGTTAGGGTTACTGCAGCCTGCACCCCAAGGTGTGTTCCAAGGTAACAGTTTACAGTTCAACTAACATCACAGCTCAGCCACCTTGCAAAGCTCTTGTTTCACAGACTGAGTGGGAAAAATGCATTTTCATGCATGAGCAGACAGCTGAGGGCTACAGGAATAGTCACACAAATGCAAAACCCTGATGAACGACAATCACAGGGCTAATCAACAACTGCATCCCCCCCCTTCCCCCCACTACACCCACTTCAATCACTCTCCAAACAGCTGAGTTGAAGAAAACCTGATCCTGTGACTCAGAAATACTGAGTATATCTGCTCCTGTATCGATCAGAGAGCACAGAGAAGAAAATATGGATCATTGTTTGTGTTAATGTTGACTTCAGACCTGAAGATGTGTCCTTGATGTTTCCATTCCAGGAAGGAGATCAGTGGCCTGACTATCCTGTCAGATTACTACTTGAACATACTGAACACCATGTCTGATGTAGAACTGCTGTCTTTCCTAATAAAACAAACATGTAGAAATGAGAGATGCAGACAGGAGGAGGACTCTGTGGACATTTCCCCTGTCTTCACTTTGCTGCACATGAGCGCCCTCTGGTGGCAGTGGGGGAGAACTACACATGCAAGTTGATGAACACAGAAATCCTTCCTGTTTCTATCAGCACGCTTTAACTTTACATCAAATATTTATTAATATGTTACCTTTTTAATGAAGAGCAATAATGATGCAATATGTATTCAACTGACAGATCTTGTTCTATCAGTCATGATCCGTGGCTGAAATGAGTCTCCTCTGTAGGGGAGGCGAACCCAGCTGGGATCAGGTGAGGAGATACTTCATCTGGCGGGAACTCAAAGTACAGCCGCTGCTCCTCCACATCGAAAAGAGTCAGCTGAGGTGGTTCAGGCATCTGATGAGGATGTGTCCTTGTCGCCTCCCCAAGCACGTCCCACTAGGAGTAGACCCCGGGGCAGACCCAGAACTTGATGGAGGGACTATATATCCTCTCTGGCTTGGGAACATCCCCCAGGAGGAGCTGGAGTCGCTAGATAAGAACTGTATTTATGTCACAGAAGAAAGTGAATCCTGATCAAAATCTAGGAAATATTTTATTGTTTTAAACAGTTTAAACATCAGACGTCTTGTTGGTAGAAACACTTCAGCAAGATAAGAAAATAACTTAAACTTCAATAGATGTTCATGTTAAAAATAAGTTTTTAACTTAATAACAGTCAGTACAATCTATGAACCTATGACTGTCTAATTCCAGTATGTGAATTCAGCTCTTAGAAAACGTTAATCTGATATGAGCTTAAACAAACTGAAAAACGTAAATCATGTTTCTCTGAAATTGGCGTTATGAGAAGTGAAGAAACACGTGTTTCCTGTAGAAACTTGACATTCTGATCTCATTTCCATTATGCTGAGTTTTAACAAGCATATTGCTGCAATAAGTGGCACCAAAAAGAATAAATCCCATGTGGGAGACCTGATCTGATCTGTAGCAGAGATCCAAGTTACTGTTATCATTAATCCAGATGTTTTCTACTGGAATATTTCTCCAGTATGTTACATATTAACGTACATTTCTTCTTTATTTCCACAAAAAACAAAACTTTGTTTAGTCAGTGATGTCTAAATCTTGCTGTTTTCACCACAGGTGTTATAAAAGACATAATTCACAGAGCAGAGAAATAAAAGCTTTTCCTAACCAGAGTTACCTGCTCCACTAGAATATTTATGTTTGGACAAGTTCCCAAAAGTGAATGTTAGATGAAATATTCTGTGTTTTTATTTTAGGCTGTTTTCTATTGTTTTTTATACTCATTTATTCTAAATGTTCTAGTTTAATTTAAAGAGGTATGTGGACTTTCCACAGTCACTTTATTGTTACATGATCATCACCCAAAACCCTGCAGGACACATGGTTCTCCTGGTCCCCCTTCACTCCAGTCTGCGGTTCTATGAGCGAGTGTCCAAAGACAAGAACCAGGAGCAGATGGACACTTCCTGTTTCTATCTGAGTCACATGAAAAGACCAAAACCCTGAGTCACACAGAAGTAACTTAACCTAGTACTGATGTGTACTGACAAGCAAGTAAAACCTCATATTAGTTAGAATGTACATATAAATTGTAGGATTTTAAATAATTAAGAAAATATGAATCTGATTAGTAAAATATTTTACTTTATAAAACTTGTTCTTGTTTGGATTAAATACAAACACATAACGCATCTACTGAACACCGGAACTTTCTGGTTGGTTGATCAGCTGAATATGAACATCTTCTTTTCCTCGGTATTTGTAGGAGGCACTTCTAAGAAGTTCCTGTCTGACACTTCAGTGATCTGAGCACGAAGCCACAGCTCACATGTTGCACTGTGTCATGCTAATGAAGCCTGCAATATTACCCCAAAGGGATTATCTAATAAATCAGGGAATGCTGGTAAACTGCACTGACCTTTTCAGTGATGTCACCTCAGAGTCTGTATTCATTCAGTCTTCTAAAAATAAAACTGAGTCACTGTTTAAATGACATACAGGAACCCTCAGCACGTCCTGATGAGTGAGTCAGACTCTAAACGAAGCACATTGTTCAATCTTCTCATCTTCCTCTTCTTTGTTTATATCAAAGTTCCACAGGATGAGGTGATGTCAGGTAGTTGTGCTCCCCTTTTATTCCAGAGGTCCAAAAGCGAGCTCATCTCTGCTTTGAGTCCACTTTTTCACAGACTTGTAAAACCTTGTGGTTGAAGTCTTCAGGCTGGTCGGCGTATACGTAGTGTCCGGCTCCACGAATGGTCTGAAGGAAAAACAAAGAACCAGAGAAAAGCAGATGTTTTACAGACAGTTTTCTAGGTGTGTTAACTTTAGTCGTTTAGTCGATTAACTGGTTGATGTCATCGTGGTCGACTGACATTCTCATTGGTCGACCAGTTTCATATTTTTTTCCACCAATAAAGACATTTTCGATTATTAACTCCTTGATATTTATTCCTTTTTATTCCTTATATTTATTCCTTTATATATATATATATATATATATATATATATATATATATATATATATATTCTAAATAGTTTTATTCCCACTTTAAATGCTTTAATTTAGACTATTTTATAACAGCACCACAGTTTAGCTCACTATTTATTTGCTGAGGTGAGATATCAGAAGCTTTTGGGTTTAACTTGTCTAACCTATGTAGATCTTATTTGTGGATTCCAGCTGTTAAATGCAGCTAAAAGCTCAAAGAAAAATTTAAAAAAAACTGAAATGAAATTATCTTATCACATTAAACAAAAAGGAAAAGGTAACCGTTCACTCAGCAGAGAGAACAGATACATAGAGTACATCACCACATCTACTTACTATGATCTCCACATGGGAGTTGGGTCTCATCTCTCTGATGCTGCTGCCTGAGTTACAGTCGATGCTGGAACGGGAGCCGTAGATGATGGTGATGGGGATGTGCTGCTGCAGCAGGTTTATCCTCTGCAGCATCGGCCTCTTTGCCCAGCCACAGGAACCAGTCATGTTCTTAAAGGCTGTTTCTCCACTGGGATCAAACGGAGGTGGAAACAGGAAAGAAAAATGGACAAAACATGATGATGCAGGTCATAAAACACTCTGCAGCAAAGAAAACTAATCATTTGCTTTCATTGGTGTTGATTAAGGGCCTCCTGGTGATGCAAATGGTTGGCACAGCTGCCTTGCAGAAGGAAGGTCTTGGATTCGATTGCCAGTTGATGCTATTATGCATAGTGGTCATACTGTATGTTCTACCTCCATGGGCAGGTCTAAACTGGCCTTCATCATGGGTATGTATGGTTGTTTGTCTCTCTTATTGACAGGCCCAGTGTCATGGGCAGGCCTGGGCAGGCCGCATCAGGCCCGTCCATGATGGGCCCAGCTCAGAAGTGTGATGTGAGAGTTATACCTCATCCACATTCATATGCATTAGAGAAAAGCTATAGGCTTTAACATGAAGAACATGGAGGTTGAGATCAGTTTGTCAAACTAAATGCAGATCTATGCAGAGTTTATATCAGTTACTCAGTCAAGTTTGAGTCATGGTTGCCAAAAACTTTACAAGAACGACTGACTTTAGTGATGTACTAGGTGTAAAATATTCAATAAAATTTTGTGCTGCATAACTGACTTTATTTTCACTCTCATGTGTAGCGTTATGATGAATTTACAACTGAATCACCGATATCGGATCTAAGTGCATTGTGGGTAAAACTCATCCACCACCGTCCGCCGTTCACCAGGTATGGATGGATGGATGGATGGATGGATGGATGGATGGATGGATGGATGGATGGATGGATGGATGGATGGATGGATGGATGGATGGATGGATGGATGGACATTTAACAGAGAAACAGATGCAGACAGAGCCAAACCTGGGTGACTGTACGTTGAGGTGATAGATATACTCTGATACAGTGTTGTCTGTGAACATGGAGTAGAATTTCCTCTTGAAGTCAGGTCTCAGGGTCTGCACCAGGGTGGGACCTGTCATGACCACAGAGGAGACATACAGGAAGAAGACACACCACTTGACCTCTTGGACACGCCCTTCTATTCATTCCTTTTGACAGCTACTGTGTTGTTTACAATTAATTTCTATTTAGTGTTTTGAAGGTCTCAGCTGTGATGTTTACATTCACCTGAGTAAAACTCAAACAGGAACTTTACATTCAGAACATTCAACATTAATGATGGTTAAAACTATCATGAATAAAACTTTTTGTTTGTTTTTTATTTGTTTGTTTAACTTTCAAAGATGAAATGAGTAAAATGAAACATCTGGTAAAAACAAAAAACAACTGCAAAAGGACAATAAGAGTAATTTTCTTACCCAGAGGTCCCACCAGTCTCAGACCAGCCAGGGGGTTGAAGGGACTGAACATGGCACCAAGCGCTTTGATCCACACTGGAATGGGCCGGTCAGCTTCTTCTGTGTCCTGACTCTCAGGAAAACCCCAGGGCTCCACCAGTATGATGTGCTTCACTCTGGACAGGGAGAAGAAAATCAACAACTATTTATAGTATGTTAAAGAGGCCATTTCATACACATTTAGGGAATTTGTGGTTATTTTAAGTATTAACCTGTAATATGAAACATTTTATATCTAAAAAACATCCGGAAACACTTATTAACACTTATTAACAGACCTTTCAATCAATCTGCATCTGGCTTCAGGCTGCAACTCATTAATATTCATTATTCAAATTTGCTGGACTCTGATTGGCTAACAAACTAGCCTATAAGAGCAAGGTATACTGTTTCCTGCCCCGCTGCGCATCGCAACATCACACGTAGTCTCTTCCTATTTGTTACGTCTTATGCTAACAGCTTTTAGCCAGCAGCATGCTAGGTGTGGTTTCAACTGCAGGAGCTGATGAATACTAACGAACAAAGGAGTTGTGACAAAACAGATACAGGCCGTTAGAACTCAGGTTTTATCACCACCTGCGTAGTTTGAGAGATTAAAACTGAAAGAGAAGTTGTTGACCTGTTTTTACCCACTATGAAGGTAAGAACACCTGTGGAGCTAAAATATTCAACAGAAACCTCAGAAAAACTGTTTTTAATGGAAGGGACTCTTTAAGATATATATATATATATATATATATATATATATATATATATATATTTTTTTTTTTTTTTTGTTAAAGACGAATGTTTGATTACTTGTTTGACTTTTAGGTTTTTAAGATAATTTTAAGGTCATAAATGGAACCAGAGTCCAGTTCCTCTATTTAATGTAGGTTCTTCCTGATAAACAGCTTCTTTCAGTCTGTCTGTCCTCTCTGTCCAACATGTCTCTGTCCTTTATCTTTAACATGTAGGTGTCCAGCTGAGTCTGGACCTGAAGATCTGGTTCTCCTGTATTGTTCCACGTGTCTGTGGAGATGGTTTAGTTTCAGTCCAGTTCCTCACTGGACTGGACTGGACTGTGCTCACCACTCCATCTGTATCTGGGGGGGGTATCTTTAGGGTGACCCGTTTCTGTCTCCTGTTTGGTTTCTTCCTCTATTTGCACCAAGCAGTCTAAGACAGGCGGCTCGTTGTCCTCAGGATCTGCTCTGGTGAACCTGATGTTGTTGTCAGCTGAGTGTGTTTGGTGAAGGGATCTGGGACATGAACAAGACAAACTGCTCTTTGGGGACAGAAGGTTTATTAATCCATCTGTCCATCTTTAATTTAGTATTTAACCTGTATTAATTCAAGTTCCTTTTTTAAACTGTCTTTGTTTGTTCCAGCTGTTATGTGTCCTAAAGTGACCTGAAGCATCCCCAGAAAAACAATGTATGATTGAACAGAACTGAAATAAAATAATTAATTTTAACCAATATACATATTTATATATTTAAATAAATGTTAGTAGACTCTTCTCTGCTTAGACAGACAGGTTTACAGGAAACATTAAAGTCTAGATACTGTTTATCATTTGATATTACAGAGTGCTTGTAAAGCCTCAGTAGTAATAAAGACAAACATTTTAAAGCAATAATAATAATAATAACAACAACAACAAATAGGCAGTAATGAGGTTACAGCTGGAATATGAACATGTCCCTGATCAAAAACATTTCAGAAATGTAAAGGTCATTTGGAACACGGAGATAAAAGACAGGTAGAAAGAGTTGTGCAGCTGATGAGGGAGCGAGATAAGAGATTAAAGCAGTTTTATCAGCTGTTTGGGAGAGTGTGGCGCCTGCTGGAAGCTCGAAGCTGGAGAGCCAGCGAGAGGAGGGTGATAATCCAGGACAGATATAGTCCTGTGGGAGGAGAGGAAGGCTTGGAGGACACTGCTGTTATCACAGGCTGCCAGCACCTACAGGCACATCTCTTCAACTACATCCTGTAATTATGCTGGAATGTTTCGTTACACCTGAATAAACACCAAAAGGATGTAAACATGATTTAAAACAGTCACTTTTGTCCTCGTGGGCAGGTTCTGCTGCATTTGTTCAGTAACAAGATTACAATTCAGATTTTCTTCATCTTTGATCTCCACTAAAAGTCCATTCACTGTTTCATAGAGTATTTACCTACAAACATCCTCCTCTTTAGAAGGAAAAAAACTACAAAATAAAATAAGTTATTTTATGATCAACCTTGTGACACAAATAATAAACACCAGAGTCATGCGACACTTCAAGCCAGAGCAGAGGAGCATTCTGTTGCTTTAGAAAGTGTGAAATGATTAAAATAAAAGTAGTTAATGTTCTTCCACCACAGGACGGTAGTAACAGAGCTGAGATGGAGAGTAGGTGTGAAGTAGCTGCCAATGTTTAAGCACATATCGTCATAGGATTTCTTCAATTTAACTGTTTGATGAACAGGGAACTACTGAAACTACTGAACTGATCATACTTGGATGTTAAATCAGCACTAAATAACTTTTCTGCAGCCGTGTCTCAGACGGTCATTGCTGGAACCGGTGTTCTGTTGAAATATGTTACCTGTTGAGATGTGTTACCCATTTCTTTTGCACGTTCTACAGTCTTGACTTCAATAAACAGATTTATTGTTCATTTTTGTTTCTATATTTTTTCATAAATACATTTTACCTATTAAATAAATTCTCCCAGGACAGAAACACTAAATATGATGTTATTTTTTACCTTCTTTACATTGTCAGATCAACAGGCAAATGTTTGGACACACCCAGAGGAGAAGGACCCAACAATGGCTGTTAAGGACCCAGAGGACTTTTATATAGAAAATATCAGGGAAGAATCATAAAAATATGTTTAAATAATTAACAGGAAACACTCACCATAAACAAGAATACTGTATAAACTTCTAATGACATCTCATTATGACATAAGTTGTTAATTTGTACTATGGAGGCATTTTTCATCAGGGCAGCATAAATCACCAGAACACCACTTCCTGCTGCGACATGTATTACTGAAGTTATTTAGTCTATAGTAAAGCCATCGGAGGGTCCAAAGTGTCCAATATCAACCTGAACATGTTTTTCAGTGAGTATCCACTTAGACAAGTTTCAAAATTGTAGCTTTTAAAAGTTATTATAAGTTATTTTGTACTGATTTAAAGGTTTGAATCCTGTAAGTAAATCTGAGCCCATTATTTAATCTTGTTTTAGCTGTTTAAGGTCATTACATCACCCCTTCAGGGTTTGTAGTTAAAGATTAACAGATCTCATTAGAATCACTATAATAGAACAGACTAACATCTGTACTCACCTGTCTGGATATTTAATGGAATAAGACACAGCCAGGAAGCCTCCCAGGTTGTGGCCCAGCAGTATCATGGACTTAAGACCCACTTTGTCCCTCCACTGTTCAACAGACTCCACAAACTGGTCCTCTGCTTCCTGGGGGTCTGAGGAGAACAAAGGTCTGGAGCTCTGGCCGAAGCCCAGCAGGTCCAGGGCAAAGACAGGTCGGTGCTGTGACAGAGCTTCCAGGTTCTGTGCCCAAAAACCCACACCACATCCGAACCCATGCAGCAGAACCATGGGAGTTTTCTCTTTAACAGCATCACTGCAGAAGGTCAGAGTCCACAGCAGGTTTCCACTGGAGATGGAGATGAACTGTCTGGTAAAATCTGTGCTGATACCTACAAATAAACCGAAGCTTTAGAGACAAACCACATCGATTTATTCTGACTAAAAAACATGTTGTCAAATATTTTAAATGACAATTTAAGTACAACACTAATACACAAAGCCTGTGTAGTAAAATGACCATTTTCTGATAAAAATAACAGAAACAATGTTGATGGAATAAGAAATAAATACACAACACCTTCATTCTAATCTTAGAAAGTACTTCTTAGGACTTACAGTTCTACAGGATAGTATTTAATATTAGTACTGGCACATATTTAATCTTAAAGATGTTAAACAGTTTCAAGAAGATGCAGTGATTTGATTGTAGAAGCTCAGGTGAGATTCAAATGAAACTTTCTTTTAATTTACTTGAATGTTTCATTAATCTGAAAGGAAACTGGTTGTTGTAGTAAGAGATTAGTTTTCCATTCTGTGAAAAACGTGCAAATTGAAAACCAGAGAAGAAACCGTGCTGGTTCTTACACCGCAGCATCTTGTCCTCTGCAGCCTGAAGCTGGCTCTGAGACGTGGGACACCATGATGGCAGCCAGCTGGGGATCCAGAACCACCTACAGAAGCACAAAAACTAACCCGTTTACTTCATATTTTAATAACTAATTTAATGTTAATAACTGAAGGGTGTATTTTGTTATAAATGAGGAGGAGAGGTCGCACCTGCTTTACTACTTCCAAATGTCACTGTATAAGAGGAAATGTTTCAAAATGTCTGTATTTCTAGGATTTGGAAACCTCCAATAACAAAAACAAAAGTGATATTTTCTTTTCTCATTTTCACGTGTAATGTTTGATATTTAATTCTCTTTGAAATGTAGTCATTTTATTGATTGAACATAAATCAGTAAACATCTACAAGTTATTTTAATATAGTTCTTTTAGCAACACTGATTTGTTTATACCGTTTATGTTCAATGTTCCACATGTGATTTAGTGTTTGATTAATTAAATCTCTGACTACAATTAAAACCTGAAACTTCTGATCAAACTTTTAGTTTATTTGTTGAACGCTGGTGAAACAGATCTGAATTTGTATTTCCTGCTCAACATTTACAGGAAACTTGTGACCCCAACCGTTAACTTGATGAAGCAAACAAAACAAATGTTTCAAAAAGTTATTTACAAAACTCAAGAACTGTGAAATTCAATGATTTGCAATCTGAGAGGATTTCAAAAAAACAGAAGAAGAAGAAACAGGAAGTGAAAAAAACGTCCTTGACTCAGTTCAGTTTTGTCTTGTCCTCACTGAACATCTGGATGATCTTTTTACTCACTCTTGTATTAAATCTGAATCATCTGATGCTCATACTGTTTAAAAGGTAATAACATCCCAGAGGAAAAACAAATTATACCCTCCAGTTGGGAGGAGCTTCATTCACATGTGTGACATTAAACATGTTTTATTCACTCACTTTGACTCTTGTAGTATTTTCTTTAACTATGAGCATGCACACACCAGATGTTAAATGTTGGACCCAGATGTTAAATGTTGGATCCAGATGTTAAATGTTAACCCAGATGTTAATTGTTGGACCCAGATGTTAAATGTTAACCCAGATGTTAAATGTTGGACCCAGATGTTAAATGTTAACCCAGATGTTAAATGTTAACCCAGATGTTAAATGTTGGACCCAGATATTAAATGTTAACCCAGATGTTAAATGTTGGACCCAGATGTTAAATGTTGGATCCAGATGTTAAATGTTGGACCCAGATGTTAAATGTTGGATCCATATGTTAAATGTTAACCCAGATGTTAAATGTTGGACCCAGATGTTAAATGTTGGATCCATATGTTAAATGTTAACCCAGATGTTAAATGTTGGACCCAGATGTTAAATGTTGGATCCAGATTTTAAATGTTAACCCAGATGTTAAATGTTGGATCCATATGTTAAATGTTAACCCAGATGTTAAATGTTAACCCAGATGTTAAATGTTGGACCCAGATGTTAAATGTTGGATCCATATGTTAAATGTTAACCCAGATGTTAAATGTTGGACCCAGATGTTAAATGTTGGATCCAGATTTTAAATGTTAACCCAGATGTTAAATGTTGGATCCATATGTTAAATGTTAACCCAGATGTTAAATGTTAACCCAGATGTTAAATGTTGGACCCAGATGTTAAATGTTGGATCCATATGTTAAATGTTAACCCAGATGTTAAATGTTGGACCCAGATGTTAAATGTTGGATCCAGATTTTAAATGTTAACCCAGATGTTAAATGTTGGATCCATATGTTAAATGTTAACCCAGATGTTAAATGTTAACCCAGATGTTAAATGTTGGACCCAGATGTTAAATGTTGGATCCAGATTTTAAATGTTAACCCAGATGTTAAATGTTGGATCCATATGTTAAATGTTAACCCAGATGTTAAATGTTAACCCAGATGTTAAATGTTGGACCCAGATGTTAAATGTTGGATCCATATGTTAAATGTTAACCCAGATGTTAAATGTTGGACCCAGATGTTAAATGTTGGATCCAGATTTTAAATGTTAACCCAGATGTTAAATGTTGGATCCATATGTTAAATGTTAACCCAGATGTTAAATGTTAACCCAGATGTTAAATGTTGGACCCAGATGTTAAATGTTGGATCCATATGTTAAATGTTAACCCAGATGTTAAATGTTGGACCCAGATGTTAAATGTTGGATCCAGATTTTAAATGTTAACCCAGATGTTAAATGTTGGATCCATATGTTAAATGTTAACCCAGATGTTAAATGTTAACCCAGATGTTAAATGTTGGACCCAGATGTTAAATGTTGGATCCATATGTTAAATGTTAACCCAGATGTTAAATGTTGGACCCAGATGTTAAATGTTGGATCCAGATTTTAAATGTTAACCCAGATGTTAAATGCTGATCCAGATGTTAAATGTTGTGCTGGTTGTGTTGCTCGACACACTGACACTAACCCAATAAACCAAACAGATTCCTAAGAGATGGTTGACTTTAACAACACTGAACTTAGTGCTGACTGTGTGTGTGGACTCCGGCGGCCTCAGCACAGCATTTACCTGACCGTGTTGTCCACGTAGCTCCACACATTGCTGGCCAGACCGTGAACGCCGGCTACAGATAGAACCCTTGGCACTAACCTAAAGACAGACAGGAAAACATGGTGTTTAACTAAAGACATGTCAAGGTGTTTAAATCTACATGATATGAGCTGATGACAGAAACTCCAACAGATGCAGATTTGCCCTCTGAAATAAAGACAGGCCTTTATTTTCCTTTGAACGTCTGATAATAAAAGTTACATAACTGCAGGTGAAAAAGCAGCAAAGCCCCCCCCCCCCCCCCCCCCCCCCCCCTAACACCACCACCACTAAAGAAAGCACAGCATAAACAGTGCAAGTTATAAAACATAAAACAACACGTTCCTTAATTGTTGAAAGACTATGACCCCCTCTTTTCCTCAAAGTGGTTTGGTCTACTTTGCTGTTTCCAATGGTCTGGGCCTTAATGAGCGCGGTCTCTGATTGGTGCAGACTGGTCATGTGGACAGCGGCAGCAACTGAAGGGATCTGATTACAGATCAGTTTAACAGTCTGTGATCTAAAACTGGTAAAAAGTGATTCATTTAGTTTGTGTTTTCCTATTTGAGAGCCACTTTCTGTGTACTATGACATGTTGCTGCTTGTGTGTGTGTCTGGGTGGAGCAAGGTGAGGGGGCGGAGCTTTTTGTTGTTTGTTATGTGTGAAAATCTGTTTTGAGTCTAACTTTTTGTTTCACAAGAATTTGAATGCAGAAATACTCAGAAGAACCAGTTTACAAGTAGAATGTGGATTAATAGATAGTAATGCCATAATTACTTTTCATAACATTATTGAAAATGCTGAGCATGGCACCATGCAAGACAAGTGAAGGAATTACTCTTTGGACATTTACTGTTTATTATCCCCCAAAAATGAAAAGGGATTTTCACATCAGTTCATAATGTATCGTGTTTATGCTCAAGACCTAATATACAACAATGTAAATAATATATAATATACTTAGAGTCTGTGAGGGGCATCACCTACTGGGCATATGCTGTCTAGTGTTGCACCTAATTCTGTGACCATCATATGTTGTGACTCTTGATTCCAAAAAGCTGAATAATGACTGAAATGAGAAGTTGGATTAAAATACAGTCACACATCTGACTGCTGGTATAGATTATAACCTGAGCTGTATGAGAAATGTCTGATTATTATTTGAAACAGTTTGTTTGAACTATAACAAGTTACATTCTGCTCTCAGTTTCTGATACTAGCCATCACAATATGTTAGTGCAGCTGTTCAGTTCAGGTGTTAATATGCTTTCAGGTGTTTGGACGTAACAGTGTCCCTGGAATCACAATATACCACAGAACACAGTAAAACAGCAGATTCCTCTGAGGAGTTACAATAATGTAATTTTATAGTTCAAGTATATATAAGGTGCATCGTTATCAGACATATCTGAAAGACATGTCCTGTCAGAGAAAGACAAAACAAGCTCACACATCACCTGCTGCAACTCATTTAAATCTGTTTTATAAATGTTTGATAACAAAACGGACTGAATAAACAATATTCCATTAACTGAGTAACAGAAAAGAAGTGTACCGGTTTAGGAACAGTGTGTACAGGTGAGAGGTGCGCTAACTGTGACGTGTTTACCTACACTTCGGACAGTTTTTAAACTTTGTAAACATCATAACAACACATAATTTTAAATGTCGGTCATTCCTGTCGTCACAACAACAACAATATCGTAAGTTATTACCGGTTCAAGGTGCCACAAACAGAGAGGCGAGATGTGAAGGACCAAAACTTACCCGCTGTTTGGCTGCTCAGCCATACTGCAATAACATAGTCACGTGACTCCAGTGACGCTTACGTACCGTTTGATTAGGGGCGTTTGATTTTTTTATCTGTGAGAACCCCGCCGGGCGGGTTCGTGTAGCTCTGCAGTGACTCATCCGAGCCGTCTCACCGAGACGTCCTTTCAAAGAGAAGGAACGTTTCCGACCTCCGACAGCAAACAGCTGCGGAAGTAGATGTTTTTACATCTGAACGCTGCTCCGGTGGAAACACAGGAGTTGTGGTAAGCTGTGGTTTAGTGTTATTTATGTTCTATTTTAACAGTTATCTTTAAACTCTTTTAAGCAACATTTAAGCGAGTTAGATGCAATTTAAGAGTTTCGTTCACGTTATCAGTGTCCTGATTAAAGTTTCATGTTAATGTTGTATTTGGTGAGAATATAGTTTAGTTTTCTGCTGATTGGGATAATGACAGAAACATTATCATGAGATCAGATTAGTGTCTGCGACCTTTCGCGTGTATTCTTTGTCTTCAATAAAGTTTTTTGTCTGATGTTGGTTTTGGTCGTATGACTCAAGGCTGAGTGAAGATCTTTTTGTTTTACTGTTTTTCTCTTATTTATAGTTCTTTTTTTATCACATCAGATAATTTCAGAGATTGTTTTGTTGTTGTCAAGCCACTTAAAACCAAAACGAATTACTTGGGCTTGAAAAAATGGCCAGTTTAAAAAAACAGTTTAAGATGAATCAGTATTCATGTGATGAGTTAAATATAATGGAGGAATGTAATTCTGTAATAACCAGAGTCTGTCTGAAGAAAAGGAAGATCATTATTTTAATAAATTATAATATAATAATAAATAATATATTTTGCTGCCTGTCTCTCATCTTTGACAGTCAGTGTTTCTTCAGCTACATTGTCGCTTCTGTCGTAAATCATTTGTCAATTTTTACAACTGTGTTATACTGAGACCTGCAGAGGCCCCTGGACACTGTCCCTCAGGGGCCCCTGCAGGTCTGACCCAACTCTTCTGATCAGATCAAATCCCTGTTTAGTAAACAGTTTATGGATATTTTACTCAGAAATCACTGACAGTTAAAGTCACATGACTCTGATCTTCATGCTGAACGAAAGCAGACAGACACGTTGCATGTAATCAGGGTTTCCACCTGTTGAAGCTCACCTGGAATGAGATTTGGCCTTTTCTTTACTGATGAGACTAAATAAACAAAGATATAAATAATATGTTGTTTTAAACGAAATGGCCCATATTAGTTAATAGTATGTCACCATAAATAACAACCTAGTAGTTTTCTGAAGCTTCATACTTCTGTGAACTCCCACTTACACATGACTGAAGAACCATGTTTTTAAAGGGTTAATTTGTGTAGAGCATGCATCAATATCCTTTATAACAGTATTATGCATTATAACAGTGGTCCTACCCCATGTCCTAGTCTTACCCCTAGTCCTACCCCTGGTCCTTGTCCTACCCCTGGTCCCCAAGGCGACTGTCCTGCAGGTTTTAGATGTTTTCCTGCTTCAACACACCTGATTCAAACCATCAGCAGGTTAGGGTTCGTTCATCTGCATCAGGTGTTGAAGCAGGGAAACATCTTAAACCTGCAGGATAGTGGTCCTCGAGACCTAGATCTGGACCAACCCGGTTTAGACCATGTAAAACTCATAACCAGAAGAAATTAATTAGCTGTGTCAAATCAGATTAAACAAAGACGGAGGAAGTAAATGTAAAGTTTTCCCAACTCTTCTAACAGTAATGAGGTTTGTGTTTATGTTGTTTCCTACCTGCGTTTATTCTGTCGGTGACGTCACTGACGCAGCACCATGTGGTTCTGACCCGCCGACCCCGAAAAAATTAAGCTTTTGCGTCAGATTTGTTTGCGCGGCGTGAGTGTCACGTGATGCATGAGCGTCAGCAATTCTGATATAATCAAATAAGTTATTTATTAAAGGGACTTTTGTTCTTTTTTTATTTAATCGTCCGTTTCTTATCGATACAGAAAAACAGATTCTAGATCAGCTAAATGGCGTCACGTCTGTTTTACGTACTAACACGTGACAGTGAAACTCCTCTAGGATCAGAATAAACCCGAACCTATTGAGACAGTATTTGTTCACTCATCCCGTTTTAGCCAGTAATCCTGCCTGGAGACCGATTTTAATTTATTCTGGATCGAAATGCAGATTAATTATTAAAAATCAGCTAATAAAAACTGGCTAAAGAAAAGCCAAAAAAGGAACAAATCTCGGGATTGTTCTGTAAATAAATAAAAGTCAGTATGTGTGTGTGTGTGTGTGTGTGTGTGTGTGTGTGTGTGTGGGTTTGTTTTTCTGACCTCCTGAGGACCCGTTTCCTGACTTTTACTATCTTTCTGGGGTCCGAGGGTTCTTGTGGGGACCGAAGCCTGGTCCCCATGAGGGGGACTCCCCTTTTTAGGGTTAGGGGTTAGGTTTATAGGTATGGTGTGAATAGAGTTTTAGTTAGTCTTAGGGTTAGTTATAGATCAGTAATGGTTAAGGTTAGTAAAAGGGTTTGGGTTAGGTATAAATCTAGTTACTAAAATCAATGGAAGTCAATGGACGGTCCCCATAAGGATACCAAAACACACTTGTGTGTGTGTCAGATCCTCCTCCACGTCTTACAGCAGATTAAAACATGTTCACCACACCGCAGGTCCGGTTTGCTGTGGAGAAACAGCAGCTCTGGGAGTTCACCTGCAGTTGGGTGAAAGGTGTTTGACACACCTACAGGAAGAATGCGGGAGGTGTTCCTGAGTCAGAGCCAACTTGTTTTAATGTAACGTTTAACTTGTTTTCTTGTTTATTTTTAACCTTCACAAAGTCTCAAAGTCATTCTTCTGTTTACTGGTTGGGAAATGTTTTGAATCCTGTTGAAAATAAACATTTAGTTTTATCTGAGTTTCATTAGACCTGTGATTTTACTTCCTTCATGCGTCTTTCCAACCAGCCTCACAGGGTGTGAGGAGCTGGACTTACAGTCTGTTCACCTGCAGGTGGGACGATGCAGTGGGAGCCGACGGCTGCCAGCAGCGGGCCTGGGTTCGTTCCTCTCGTGGTGCTGGAGCTGGCCTCAAACACCAAGGAGGAAGCCATCGCATGGCTGTTGAGCAGGATAAGAGACCTGCAGAGAAATGGAGGTGTGGAGGTCGAGTTTGAAGTTTTCTTCTCTTCTATGGACTGTAGATAAAACATCTGCTCTCTCAGGTGCTGAGCTGCTGGTGGAGCAGCTGGACCCTGGCGTGGGGGCTCAGGAGAAGGAGAACCCCAATGTGTTTCTGGTGGGCGCTACCTGGCAGAGGTTGCTGTCTGGTGCTGAAGATGTGGGTCTCTTTAAGGAGTACAGTGACGGGTCCATGAGAGGCTTCACCTACGCCAACAAACACAACTTCAAGGACTTTAAAGGTATTTGTTTCATCAGCTGGTGCTGATGTTGACCTTGATGCTCCAACATGAACCGTGTCTAAATGTTAAGATGAACTGACACATCTCATCAACAGAAACATCAATCTGGACTGTAAAGTTCTGCTACTTGTCATTCCTCCATGTTGGGATCAGTCAGTATTTAATGATGGACGTGTTATTAGGGATACAAAGAGAAACTATCTGTTATTGATCAGTGATAAACGTTGTGTCATGACTGTTGGTGTTCTGAGTTTCATGATTCTTTCAGCCACACGTGCTGCTCCAACATTTACCCCAAACACACCAGAGTACACACACCATGAGCCGCGTTGCTGCTGTGTAACATGTCAATAAGAATGTGTTTGTGTTTGTCTTCAGGTGTGTGTTATCTTCAGGTGTGTGCTGTCTGTGTGTGTGTCTTCAGGTGATGGAGATGGGTTCCTCAGTCTGGCTGAGTGTCAGTACATCATCAAACATGAATTGGACACGCTGCGAGCCAAGGATGAAACTTATATACCAGGACACTCCCAGGCCAAGCTCTATCCAGGGAAGTCCATCAGTGAGTGTCTGTCCACATGTCCATGTACTAACGAGTCCGAGTCCCCAGCTGATCTCACCAACACCTGCAGACATTTTTACTGCTTCTAATCTGAGATCAAACAGAAACAAGTATACAGACCATATGATGAGTATTTAACATGTTATTAAATTATAAAAGGTTAATACCAACATTTAGTTTGAGTACTACTATAGGGACTTGTACTTAATGGTACTTGTACTACAGGTTGTGAATGTTAGTGTGATTATGTAATTGCGTGTCCATAAAGTTTGATTCAGATATTTAAACACAGACAGTTATAGTTACTTTTGTTTTGCTGAAGAACTTGGAAATAGTTATCTGATACATCTGATCACTGTTTTAGAAAGAGATTCTCCACTTCAAAATAAAAGTATTCACTGGAAGACAATGGTTCAAATGAAGGTAATCAGACAGTTCTTATTAATGCACTTCAGAACCAGATCAGTAATATACTCTATATTCCAAAAGAAGCTGTAAAACTGGACTAAGTTTTATTAAATAATCACAGTATAATTAATGTTCACCCTCATTTTAACATATTTACACATATGAAACTGTGTATTAATTCATATCCAGTTCATGAGAACTGTCAGTAAAACAAGAGAATACAGTTAACTGTATGTAGAAGCTGCGTTTCATGTACACAGATCACTTCCCGCTTCCTGTTACAGTAATACTGTATCAGCTAGAGGGACATTTATGGAACCCTGACTAGATTAATTATAGATTATTTTGGTAAGAGACGGTCATTAGATCTTATTAAAGGAACTTAAGGCAGCTTTACAAAATCTGACTCAGTGCTGCCGCGACAGGCGCTGTGGCTAACTGCAGCCACCAGCCAAGCCGGCACGGGAGCGCGCACAGACACTTTACAGACTGTTCGTCTTCACAGCACTGCACCGGGGAGGCTAACATACTTCACGTCAGGTCTCTCCACTCTGTTATTTGATTTGATCTCATCATTTTCATACTGTATCAGGCTCTAAACACGACCTATAATGTTTTCTCACCTGGTCACAAGGAAATGAGCCATGTCAGCATCCGTTTTCACTCCCAAATGCAGCTGAAGTTCCCTCCATGAACCCAACGCATATCCAATATTTATGCGGGTGCCTGCCCGGCTTCGGTCATATTTTTTTTTAGACTCACGAGATGCCGCTGATAAAGTCTTTTTTTTGTGCCACTTTTTTGGGGGGTGAGAGTGGATGCAGGTCGTTTGCTGGCTGCAGAAACATCCATAAGTATACCTTCAGTGTTTGAATCCAACTCCACGGCGGCCATGTTCTTCCTGTTCAAGAGCTGTCGGCAACGCGCATGCAGCGTCAATTTACGTCACATCACTACAACTGCGCGGGAAATTCGGACGTCGAACTGCAGCGCATTATGTGGCACACAGCGTTTCCAAGGCAACAGACATATATGCGGATGGCCTCGTTATTTTGGGTTTTTAATGCTTCATGACCCATTAGCATTGAATAAACTGGAAATGCATGTGTAGTTTTTCACAAATCTTGCCTTATGTCCCTTTAAGGTTCAGTTTCAAACTCTTTCCTGGTTCATCTGGTCTCTTATTAACTTCAGCCTGCGTGATTTCAGCAGATTGTTTTTAAAGCACTGAAGAAGTTCCCTTCCAGTTCTGTGGAGAGCAGGTTTTGTCCTAGACTGAAGTCCCCCCCCCCCTCCCCCCAGCTGCTTTTTTCCGACTGCACTATAGA
Organism: Pachypanchax playfairii; assembly: GCA_006937955.1. Taxonomy (NCBI): domain Eukaryota; kingdom Metazoa; phylum Chordata; class Actinopteri; order Cyprinodontiformes; family Aplocheilidae; genus Pachypanchax; species Pachypanchax playfairii. The sequence goes on along the minus strand of SSNP01000138.1, from coordinate 973,996 downwards.
AACAATGAATATGCAAATGCATTGAGATTTCCCCAGAATAAGATAAATCAGCATTAAACATGCTGTGGAGATGAGCTGCTTCTATTAAACAGCCAGTGTTTGACAAATCACGTTTAAATGGAATGTAATCATTTTCCATAAATGATGCTCTCATTAAATGGCAGATAAACGATAGAGCTTTCAGTCACTGTGTGGAATAATAAGACTTTGTGCTGTAGACAATGAACTGTACAGCTTTTGTTTCCACGTCTTTATTTTAGGAACTTAAGCAGCATCTTTAATTAGCTGTTAAACTCAGTTCAGTCAAGCAGAACAGGGTTCGAGATTCACCCAGTTTGTTTTCAGATCACGCAAAAGTCTGAAAAATCTTCACAGCTTTAACCGAACTTACCAGAATGTTTGTTATTCATCACATTATTATATCAGATCTACATGTTGTGAAACTAAACTGCTGCCAGCAGATCGTACAGAGATGAATGGTTTTACTTTTGATGTTTCAGTACGCAGATTACAGTCCAAAGGAATCCTGATCCAGATGTTTCCACTACACGAGAAGGAGGAGCTAAAGAGACTTTCTTTTTCTTGGTATAAAAAAATCCAGTTGTCTCTTCAGCCTCTAGGTAAGACGATAACTGTCACATTTATAACAACAGTATAAATGATCTGCATTCTAACGGTAGAACCGATGCTTTAATGTTTGACTGTGGATTTAATCATCCAGCTGTTCTCTTCCTCGGGTTAAAGGAACGCAGCGTTTATTTTTGATTAGATTTCTTTGTTTTCCACTTCCAGATGATATCAGACACTACTATGGTGAGGGCCAGGCTCTATACTTTGGTTTTCTGGAGTACTTCACCTTTGCCCTGGTGCCCATGGCCCTCATTGGAATGCCTTACTATCTGTTTGACTGGGAGGGTTACGACAAATATGTAGTCTTTGCTGCATTTAACCTGATCTGGTGTACAGTTATTCTGGAGGTAAGAACCTTTAAATTACTGAAAGAAAAGTAGGTTTATATACGTGTTATTTAATGTTTAATGGTGTCTGTCAGTAGAACAACCCCTCAGCCCAAATCATCTGGTCCATGTAGTAACTTAAACTTAATATAAACAGTATAGTTCTGTTGTATCAGAGACTGAATCTGGAGTTCTAAACTCTCAGGAGGCAGCGATGTTCAACACAATGAGTTTAATCCTCCACAGAAATAAAAAAAAACTGTGTGGAACAGCTGTTCCTTAATCTGATATACTCTCATATAACCTTTAAATCAGTTACAGTGAGGCAAAAAAGTATTTAGTCAGCCACCAATTGTGTAAGTTCTCCCACTTAAAAAGATCAGAGAGGCCTGTAATTTTCATCATAGGTATACCTCAACTATGAGAGACAAAATGAGGAAAAAAAATCCAGAAAATCACATTGCCTGATTTTTAAAGAATTTATTTGCAAATTATGGTGGAAAATAAGTATTTGGTCACCTACAAACAAGTAAGATTTCTGGCTTTCACAGACCTGTAACTTCTTTAAGAGGCTCCTCGGTCCTCCACTCGTTACCTGTATTAATGGCACCTGTGTGAACTCGTTACCAGTATAAAAGACACCTGTCCACAACCTCAAACAGTCACGCTCCAAACTCCACTATGGCCAAGACCAAAGAGCTGTCAAAGGACACCAGAAACAAAATTGTAGACCTTCACCAGGCTGGGAAGACTGAATCTGCAATAGGTAAGCAGCTTGGTGTGAAGAAATCAACTGTGGGAGCAATTATTAGAAAATGAAAGACATACAAGACCACTGATAATCTCCCTCGATCTGGGGCTCCACGCAAGATCTCACCCCGTGGGGTCAAAATGATCACAAGAACGGTGAGCAAAAATCCCAGAACCACACGGAGGGACCTAGTGAATGACCTGCAGAGAGCTGGGACCAAAGTAACAAAGGCTACCATCAGTAACACACTACGCCGCCAGGGACTCAAATCCTGCAGTGCCAGACGTGTCCCCCTGCTGAAGCCAGGACATGTCCAGGCCCGTCTGCGGTTTGCTAGAGAGCATTTGGATGATCCAGAAGAGGATTGGGAGAACATCATATGGTCAGATGAAACCAAAATAGAACTTTTTGGTAGAAACTCAACTTGTCGTGTTTGGAGGGGAAAGAATGCTGAGTTGGATCCAAAGAACACCATACCTACTGTAAAGCATGGGGGTGGAAACATCATGCTTTGGGGCTGTTTTTCTGCAAGGGGACCAGGACGACTGATCCGTGTAAAGGAAAGAATGAATGGGGCCATGTATCGTAAGATTTTGAGTGAAAACCTCCTTCCATCAGCAAGGGCATTGAAAATGAGACGTGGCTGGGTCTTTCAGCATGACAATGATCCCAAACACACCGCCCGGGCAACGAAGGAGTGGCTTCGTAAGAAGCATTTCAAGGTCCTGGAGTGGCCTAGCCAGTCTCCAGATCTCAACCCCATAGAAAATCTCTGGAGGGAGTTGAAAGTCCGTGTTGCCCAGCGTCAGCCCCAAAACATCACTGCTCTAGAGGAGATCTGCATGGAGGAATGGGCCAAAATACCAGCAACAGTGTGTGAAAACCTTGTGAAGACTTACAGAAAATGTTTGATCTCTGTCATTGCCAACAAAGGCTATATAACAAAGTATTGAGATTAACTTTTGTTATTGACCAAATACTTATTTTCCACCATAATTTGCAACTAAATTCTTTAAAAATCAGACAATGTGATTTTCTGGATTTTTTTTCCTCATTTTGTCTCTCATAGTTGAGGTATACCTATGATGAAAATTACAGGCCTCTCTGATCTTTTTAAGTGGGAGAACTTACACAATTGGTGGCTGACTAAATACTTTTTTGCC
>SSNP01000138.1:949871-971089 GCA_006937955.1 Pachypanchax playfairii | reverse complement strand
CAATGTGATTTTCTGGATTTTTTTTCCTCATTTTGTCTCTCATAGTTGAGGTATACCTATGATGAAAATTACAGGCCTCTCTGATCTTTTTAAGTGGGAGAACTTACACAATTGGTGGCTGACTAAATACTTTTTTGCCCCACTGTATATAGATTCTAGAGAGTTCTAGCTGTGGACGGGCAGGATCTCCTGTAGAGGGTTCTAGCTGTGGACAGGAAGGATCTCCTGTAGAGGGTTCTAGCTGTGGACAGGAAGGATCTCCTGTAGAGGGTTCTAGCTGTGGACAGGAAGGATCTCCTGTAGAGGGTTCTAGCTGTGGACTGGAAGGATCTCCTGTAGAGGGTTCTAGCTGTGGACTGGAAGGATCTCCTGTAGAGGGTTCTAGCTGTGGACTGGAAGGATCTCCTGTAGAGGGTTCTAGCTGTAGACAGGAAGGATCTCCTGTAGAGGGTCTAGCTGCAGACAGGAAGGATCTCCTGTAGAGGGTTCTAGCTGTGGACTGGAAGGATCTCCTGTAGAGGGTCTAGCTGCAGACAGGAAGGATCTCCTGTAGAGGGTTCTAGCTGTGGACGGGAAGGATCTCCTGTAGAGGGTTCTAGCTGTAGACAGGAAGGATCTCCTGTAGAGGGTTCTAGTTGTGGACGGGAAGGATCTCCTGTAGAGGGTTCTAGTTGTGGACGGGAAGGATCTCCTGTAGAGGGTTCTAGCTGTGGACGGGAAGGATCTCCTGTAGAGGGTTCTAGCTGTGGACAGGAAGGATCTCCTGTAGAGGGTTCTAGCTGTAGACAGGAAGGATCTCCTGTAGAGGGTTCCAGCTGTGGACGGGAAGGATCTCCTGTAGAGGGTTCTAGTTGTGGACAGGAAGGATCTCCTGTAGAGGGTTCTAGCTGTGGACAGGAAGGATCTCCTGTAGAGGGTTCTAGCTGTGGACTGGAAGGATCTCCTGTAGAGGGTTCTAGTTGTAGACAGGAAGGATCTCCTGTAGAGGGTCTAGCTGCAGACAGGAAGGATCTCCTGTAGAGGGTTCTAGCTGTGGACTGGAAGGATCTCCTGTAGAGGGTCTAGCTGCAGACAGGAAGGATCTCCTGTAGAGGGTTCTAGCTGTGGACTGGAAGGATCTCCTGTAGAGGGTCTAGCTGCAGACAGGAAGGATCTCCTGTAGAGGGTTCTAGCTGTGAACCTAAACATCTTTGATTTAAGTCGATGAGTGGGATCTTTAGAACCATCAGAACTGTTTATTGTTTTTATTTCATGAGTGAAACTTGTGTAAATGAGTATTGACCTCATCCCTCCACTAGTTATGGAAGCGACGCAGCGCCTCGCTGGCCTATCACTGGGGCACTTTGTGCAGGAAAAAGGCCTTTGAAGAACCCAGACCTGGATTTCATGGTGTCCTGGGGTTCAACCCTGTGACGGGCCGTGAGGAGCCTTTATACCCTCATGCCAAGAGACAGCTGCGTATCTACCTGGTGTCCCTTCCCTTTGTGCTGCTCTGCCTCTACCTGTCCATGTATGTCATGATGATCTACTTCCTGATGGAGGGATGGGCGCTGATGATCCATGACAACAACCCAACGTTCTGGACCGGAGTGCTTCTTTACATCCCCAGTATTATTTACGCGGTGGTGATCGAGGCGATGAACCTCGTCTACAGATACGCTGCTGAGTTCCTCACTGAATGGGGTGAGAAGTTATCAACATTAAATCTACTCTGTAGACAAACACGCTGGATCAGATATTATAAGTAGCTGATTCTGTTTAGATGAAAGTCAAAGTTTTGTTGCTGACATGTTTTAAATGTTCTTCTTCTGTATGTTTAGAAAACCATCGGCTTGAGTCTTCATACCAAAACCACCTGGTCCTAAAAGTATTAGTGGTGAGTAAATAGATTTATGGATGAGTTAAATTATTTGATCACAACAAGAGACATAAAGTTCCTGTTCAGAAATAGAATAATATAACAGTAAACCTGTTAAAGTCTTATAGAGATGAATGATATGTACAAGAGGTCATGATAGGATACATGTCATTAACATGTTTGTATCTGATGTACAGAACATGGAACATGTACATGTTACACAGATGGAGAACAGTATGCAGACTTCCTGAAATACTCTTATGATGCGTGAGTGGGCGGGGCAAAGAGCGCTGCTGTCTCTGTGATGAAGTTTATCAGTGACCTTCCGTCTCTCACTGACTCGATGATCGTTCCCACCTTGTTATTGAACCTGCTGGCGTCTCTGGTCCTGATGCTGATTTCAGCACAGAAAAACACACCTGCCACCGCAGGATGACAGAAGATCTCCAACTTCTTAGAACCAGTCACTCCAAAACATTCATGTCATGTGATGCCATGGCAACCAGATCAGTGTCACTGATGCTGGATGCAGTTCTGCTCATGTTTTTTTAGAAAGCAGCAGCTCATAACAAAAATCATTTCAGGGCAGTTTACAGAAAATAAAACATTTCCTGTTGAAGGAACAGCTGACTGGGTTAATCATCAAGTCAACATGAACTGGAGACAGGAAGAACCCTCCAGCAGAACCAGAACCAGGATGAGATCTGCCTGGACCCACTGGGATCTGAGAGGACAGGAAGTAACCTCCAGCAGAACCAGAACCAGGATGAATAAATACAAACATGGAGAGTAAAGACAGCAGTGTGAAGACATGTGGACAGTATGTCCTCCAGCAGTCTGAGACTATAGCAGCATAACTAAAGGGATGGACCAGGAGAACCTCCAGCAGTCTGAGACTATAGCAGCATAACTAAAGGGATGGACCAGGAGAACCTCCAGCAGTCTGAGACTATAGCAGCATAACTAAAGGGATGGACCAGGAGAACCTCCAGCGGTCTGAGACTATAGCAGCATAACTAAAGGGATGGACCAGGAGAACCTCCAGCAGTCTGAGACTATAGCAGCATAACTAAAGGGATGGACCAGGAGAACCGAAGCTAACAGTTTCTGATGAACAGTCTGATGGATAAAAAGTAGATGCTGGTTCTACAGGAGAGGAACCTGATAACTGAAAGCTCTTCCTCGTGTTCTACTTTTAGAACCTCTAGGAACCAGAATCAGACCCGCAGTCTGAGAGTGTTCTGTGAGGAACATCTGGATGGAGATGGTTTACTGCTAGTTTCAGACTTTCTAACAGGTTCTCTTACTGTATCTTGTTGTTTTTCTCTGTTTAGTTCAACTTCTTCAACTGTTTCGCCTCGTTGTTCTACATCGCTTTTATAATGCAGGACATGTTGCTGCTCAGGCAGGTACGTCTATCATCACACAGATCTTCCCTTTGAATGTCCTCTAAACTTGACCTGCATCATTTCTCCTCTGTCCCTCTTTGTTTTATTTCTCCACCAGAGTTTAGCCACCTTACTGATCACCAGTCAGATCTTAAATCAAATCATGGAGGCCTTCTTGCCCTACTGGCTCCAGAGGAGACGGAACAAAAAGATGGTTCGCAAAGTTCAGAAGAGAAGAATCCTGGAGGGCAAGGAGCTTCCTCTACCGGACCAGGTCCGACTGGAGGCTGATATGAGCACGTACCTGGTAAAAACACAAAACACAAAAACAATCAGACAAACATGTTGTGACATCTTGATCATTGTGTGTCTTCTCTGACTTGTCTTTGTCTCTCAGGGAACATTTGACGACTACTTGGAGCTGTTTCTTCTGTTCGGTTATGTCAGCCTGTTCTCCTGCGTCTACCCTCTGGCTGCCGTCCTGGTGGTGTTAAACAACATCACTGAGGTTTACACTGATGCCTTCAAGATGTGTCGGGTGTTCAAAAGACCCTTCGCTGACCCAGCTGCAGACATAGGAGTCTGGCAGGTGAGACGCTTCCATGGACATATAACATAGAGACACGTGTGTTATTGCTGTGAATCTGATGATTATATGTGATTAAAGTCTATAAATGTTCCTGTTGGGATCTAAGTTCAGGTTCCACTAAAGTACATTTAATTAGATCAGGTTAGAACTGGACTGAAATGGACGGGAAGATAAAACTTGATCTCACAGTGGAGAAACTCACCAGCTGCATCAGCTCTTTAAAAAAACACAAAGTTTAGATAAGAAATGTTGGAGATAAACGTGAGGATGAAGAACCTGCAGTACTAACTCTGACATCACTGTTCACAGTCAGGATGTTTCACATCGTTAGCAGATGGTGCTGATACTTCCACGGTACCAACCATCACTACTAGAACTGAAAACTCTGTAGAGAAGATGGTGTTTTAATCTGGATCATTAACTAGAAGATGAACACATGAGTTATTTTACTTGTTGTGTCTCTGATCAGCTGGCCTTTGAGACCATGAGTGTGATCGCTGTGGTGACTAACTGTGCGCTTATCGGCATGTCTCCACCCGTCAAAGCTTATTTCCTGGACTCGGAGACTCAGCTCATACTGTGGACGGTGGCTGTGGAGGTAATTCAGATGCACACACTCAGTCACGTGCGCTGGACGTGCACTCCTCATTATCATTTACACAGCACACTGAAACACCAGCTGGATTTTAGAGAACAGCTAACACTGTAATTTGTTTTGGATGAAACAAGGTGAATCTTGGCCAGAGGGACATGTACATACGCGTGCACGTACACGTGCACGTACACATGAAGGTTTTTGATCAGGTTATTCATTAGTTATTAATATATTGGTTGTTTTACATCTCTACATGTTGTTTTTCCTCCATCACCTCCAGCAGCAGCTTGACCGTGAGCTTCACCCTTTACTAAAGAGTCTGATAGTTAATCAGAACCGGGTTTATTGGGTCCAGTATGTTACACAGAAGGAATCTGGCTCCAGTTCACGTTTTCTCTTTTATTTATAGACAAACATGTAAATATAAACAGATATTATGAGACATAGAAGACAGACAGCTGAGACATTCAGCAGCATCGTCCATCTGATTGAAGCCTGTTTATACAGATAAAATCTAATTATTTCCATTAGATAAGTGATTTCTTCATGAAGGTGTTAACACTTCTGTTTTCTGTCTCAGTACAGCTGGATTAAATAATCCAGACATAATAAAAGTGGTTGTGACGCCATGTTTGCTGACTATATGCTTAAAGATGAGCCTTTCATTCTAACCAGATCCTCAAAGAGACGCACAAGGAGAATAATATGAATATTGAGTCTAACAGAAACTGTGACAGGACATTTATTATTTACATCATATGATTTATCACTCAGGGACCACAAGGACACACAAATACTCATAAATCTTTGGTAGGAAATAATTTATGAGATTCAAATGTATTTTAAAAATGTGCCCGTTTTTGTGTTTTTTTAGCATCATTTACTCCTGCTGTCTGCTTCTTTTCAACAGTATGGTCACAAAGCAAACGGTCTTGATATAAAACTACTGAAAACAACATGACTGTGATTCACAACGTGGGTCAGAATCTGTCCACAGTGACGTGAACGTGTCACAGGCTTGATTTCAGTCCCCCCCCCCCACAGGACCTGTAGGACCTGTCTCTTAATGACCCCTCGTAACCAGAGAATGCATGGATGCTGTAAGTGGTGGTCATGTGACTGAAAACACAGCAGAGTTTTATAAGAACAGAAACACTGGTAGAGATGTTGTTCTGATAACTCTGGACTGTTCTCATGGACGTTCCACTGGATTTCAGTACACAGAACTATCTCAGATGGTTCTTCAAACAGATATAATACTGAGTGATGTCAGGCTGTGTGTGATCAGATCTAATGAATTTGTTTTTGGGAAACAGGTTTTGTTTGACAGGGTTTTGAATCGTGTTCTGCTGATACCGAACAACAGATAAAATGTAAATTTCCAAAGTGCAAAAACTCAGAACAGAACTGATACTGATCACTGAGCATAAAACAGAATTTAACATGTTGCCTGATGTCGTGAAGTTTTATGTTCATCAGTCGTCTGTAGATAAAGATGTTTGTTCTCACTAGATGGCGCTAAAGTTCTAAATAACCCACTTGTCTGCATCATAATGCATCATTGTCTGTGTGTGACGTCCAGCTGCCCCAATTTATTCTCTCTATTTTATTTTAATAGCAAAAACACCCTGAAGAACACACATACACACACCCATCCCCCCCCCCCCCCACACACACACACACACCCATCCACACACACCCTGACAGAGACAGCTGGAGTGAGTTGTGTTTGTTCACTCTGCAGTTTATTTTAGAACTAAAACATTTGTGTGTTTGTGCTGCTTTACCAGCTTCCTGAGGGATGATGATTCTAGGCAGGTGTGTGTGTGTGCGTACGTGCATGCGTGTGTGTTTACGTGCGTGTGCTCAGGCAGAAACTGGCTGATATCAGTGATCTGCATGTTTTATTGGATCTGCACACAGAACTGGATGATCAGTCAGAGTTTTTCTCTCTAACAGCTTTAATTATATGAATTAAACCTTCATGTGGGAGAGATTTGATTCATCAGTGAATAATCTGGGTGCGTTTGAGTTTGTCTACCTGCATCATACAGACTCCAGGGTCAGAGTTCTAACGCTTCTTTGATCACCATAGAACGTAAACAGTAAAGTAGAACAATGTGCCAGTAGAAGGTTCTGAAGGAGGTTCAGGTTGTGATGACTAGATGGATGCAGCATCTTCACAGCTGCAGCTCTTACGGGACGTTGTCCATCTAAAGGGGTCAGGCCTTTACATGGATAGTGAGTTCTGACCATGTAAAGATTTTATTATAATATAAATTAAAGTAAAACCATCATTTTATCTTAATTTTACGTGATCGGATCTGGATCATAATATATATATAGTCATAGTATATTATGTAACATAGTTCTCGGTTTCCATGCAGATCAATAGACATTAAACCTCTAGAGTGATCCAGAGTAATGAAGCATGAATCTGGACGACCCACTAGAGGAAAAACCCTCTAGTCAACTTCTTGTCTTGTCTCACTCTGAGACGCGTAAAGGAAAAAGTCCAGGAACAGCTGTTCTACAATAAAAATAGAACCCCACACCGTCTGTTTGACATGACGCGTCGCTGTCTCACTGGAACTGTTTCTTTATGCTTGTGTTGTTCAGGAATCTAAAAAAACATGAGAAAAACACGCAAAAGCAAAATGTTTAGAAGACAGTGTGTTCAGTGTTTGGTTTCTGCAACAAGTAGAGACGTTGGTAGATACGTCATTTACAGTAAATAAATTAATGAAAATAAAATAAGTTTTAGGCTTTTACATAATAAATATAATCTGATGAAGGTTCTAATGATCCAGCTTCTAAAACTAAATCTAACTTGAAGTGTTCTAAAACATAACGGCATATTAATCCAGATTTATTTATAATGGTTTTATTAGTCCTTCACGTCTGTTCCTGCTTCAGTCTTGTGTCTTTCTGAAGAACATTGTCCTGCCTGTTGGTTGGACATTTAGTCTCAGAAGACTTTGTTATGTTGACTGTAAACCAAGTCCAGCTCCTCAGCCCGTCTCCACCCTGCAGGCTGTTGGGACTCAACATGAGGCTGTTCAATACGGGTAAACGTCTCTAGCTTGGTCTCATCTGTCCAAAGGACATCATTCAAGAGGTCATGTGATTCCTTCAGTAAGGCTTCACACTTCCTCTGTTATAATTATTATGTTCTGATACATAAAACCCGTTTATGGAGAGACGATGTAAGTTAATCAAGCCAGATAAGAACATTATATATTCTCAGCTCACGCAGAACAGAATTTATTGCTTGTCATTGAGCATCCTTCAGACGGACAGGACTAAACACTCAGAAATATAAATGAGCCTTGAATAACATTAGCAATCAGCTAAAAGCCCAAGTGTTCAGTGTGTTCACTTTAATCAACGTGACAAGTCGCTAAGATCAGGGTTTTCTTAGCTTGTTCTGTTTGTGAATGAACTGAGTTGCTACTTCGACTCAAATGTTAAAAGATTTTAGTTTCTGTTTCATTTGCAGAAACGTTGAATAAATATAAACAATAAATATAGTAAATAGTTACTTTTCTCTGTAAATTAGTTGCAGTTTTCTGAATCTTCTCAGATTTACTGTCAGATTTACAAAAGGATGTGGTAAAAGATCTTAGCTGCTTTAAACTTCATATTTTTTTAGTATTTTATAAAGCAAAACATTATTATTTAAATCTCATTATTATCTTTGGTATTTCTGAGAAATATGAAACACTATGTGTCTCCTGTTCGTGTCACTTGCATATTAAAGGATATGTGTGTTTGTATACAGTGGGGCAAAGAAGTATTTAGTCAGCCACCAATTGTGTAAGTTCTCCCACTTAAAAAGATCAGAGAGGCCTGTAATTTTCATCATAGGTATACCTCAACTATGAGAGACAAAATGAGGAAAAAAAATCCAGAAAATCTGATTTTTAAAGAATTTATTTGCAAATTATGGTGGAAAATAAGTATTTGGTCACCTACAAACAAGTAAGATTTCTGGCTTTCACAGACCTGTAACTTCTTTAAGAGGCTCCTCGGTCCTCCACTCGTTACCTGTATTAATGGCACCTGTGTGAACTCGTTATCAGTATAAAAGTGTTGAGCTGAAATTTGGTTAGTTCAGAGTCTTTCCTAACCCAGGTGCTAAATCATCACATGAAATATTTGTTACCATCAACTTATCATTTGTTACTGTCACACAGTCTAAAACGAAAGTTACGTATGTAACTACGGTTCTATGAATCCCGGAGGACCGCCAGAGGCTCTCTGTCACTCAGGATCCTTGCGTTTCCGCGAGAAGATTCTGCAGGAAGAGAGCAACGGATGACGTAGGGCTATATTACCTCCGGGACGTCATCCGGGGTCACAGGTGTGACTTGTTTGGTATTACTTCTCGAACTGCGCATGCGCGAAGGGAACATTCAGTGCTTTCAGCACCGCCTTCTGGCGGTCCTCCGGGATTCATAGAACCGTAGTTACATACGTAACTTTCGTTCTATTTCATCCCTCCTGACCGCCAGAAGGCGGTGCTGAAAGCACTGAATGACTAGTACCGACAATGTCACGAGGAATCCTGAGTACACACCTCACAGAGAAGCCTCAGGAAATCCCCGAAGGACCTGGCCCAGAGGAGGAGAAACGGCCACATTGACATTATAGAACCGAGCGAACGTACTGGGCGCCGCCCAAGATGCTGCCGCACAGATAGCATCCAAAGGAACCCCTCTCATAGCTGCCCAGGAAGCAGCAACACCCCTTGCGGAATGGGCTTTAACCCCAGGGGGAGGAGCCCGACCCCGAGCGCCATAGGCACAGCGAATGACCTCCACAATCCAGTGAGACAGACGCTGTTTAGAGAGAGGGCCGCCAACAGACCGACCACCATAACACACGAACAGCTGATCAGAGCGTCGCAGGCCTGCCGTCGCTGCAACATACGCCCTTAAGGCCCGCACCGGACACAACTCGGGCCTGTAACCATCATCGGCTGGGGTTGGGCAAAAACGCGCCAACGTCAAAGGCTGGTTAGAATAAGTGCGAGAAAACACCTTAGGAACAAATGCCGTGTTTGGCCACAAGGTGACACCCGAGCCATCCGGACTCCACCGGAGGCACGAGGGACTAACAGAAAAGGCATGCAACTCACCCACACGCCTTGCAGAGACCATAGCCAATAAAAAAGCAGTCTTGCATGAGAGCCACTTAAGCTCCGCCCGTGCCAAAGGCTCAAAAGGATAACAGCACAAGACGTCAAGAACTAAAGACAAATCCCATACGGGAGCACGTGGGGCGACGTACGGACGCAACCGCCGAGCCCCCCTCAGAAAAAGAGAAACCAAACTATGGCTCCCAACAGAAGAAGAATTGATCATGTCATGATGACACGATATAGCCGCCACATATACCTTAAGGGTTGAAGGAGATCGACCCGAGTCCAGGAGCGACTGAAGAAACTCCAAAACAACGGAGACAGAACAGGACACCGGATCCGCAGCGCGGGAAGCACACCACTGGGAAAAGAGCTTCCACCTGTTCCCGTATTGCAGGCGAGTAGACCTTGCCCTGGCATTCAGGATCGTCCGCCTAACTGACTCGGTCAAGTGCAACGTGGGCCCTGAAGCGGCCAGAGCCACAGCCGGAGCCGATGAGGGCTGGGGTGCCACACCTGCCCCCCCCACTGAGACAGCAGATCCTGTCTGTCCGGAAGCTGCCACGGCACTCCGCTGCAGAGGCTGTGCAGCAGCGGAAACCACGGTCGGGCCGGCCAGTAAGGGGCCACCAACAACAACCGGTGGTTGTCCCTGAGAACCCTCTGAAGAGTGGGCCAGATCAGAGGAAATGGGGGAAAGGCATACAGAAGGCAATGAGGCCACTGATGCGCCAGCGCATCTCGGCCCAGGGGTCCCGGTACCCCCTGGAGGGAGTACCAAAGTGGACAATGAGCTGACCCCTCTGAGGCGAAGAGATCCACCCTCGCCTGCCCAAAACGGTTCCAGATCTGGTACACCACAGCCGGGTGAAGAGACCACTCCCCAGGGGAGGGTCTCCGGCGAGAAAGAGAGTCCGCCACCCGATTGCATACCCCCGGGAGATACACTGCCCGCAGCGAGGGCATATGAACAGCCGCCCAGGTCAGAAGTGCATGAGACTCCCTCAGCAGTTGCGCTGACCGGACACCGCCCTGATGGTTGATGTGGTAGACGACTGATGTATTGTCCGACCGGACCAGAACGTGTTTGCCTCTCAGATAGGGAAGAAAATGTCTGAGAGCCAGATGAACTGCCCGCAGCTCCAGCACATTTATATGTCTCAGACGACGTCCCTGGGACCAGCTGCCCCGAACCGTCCTGTGCTGCCACACGGCACCCCACCCCGCAAGGCAGGCATCCGTGGTGACTACTTCCCTGCGACACACCACCAACCCCATCGGCACCCCCCTGGACAAGTACACGCTGTCCCTCCAGGGGGCCAGCGCACGAACACATCGCCACGTAACCCGCAGCTTCACCTGCTTGTGCCGTCTGGGGTCCAGGTGGAAGCCGTTCAGCCACCTCTGAAAAGGACGCAAAGACAGCAGACCGAGAGGCACAACACCTGTGACTGAGGTCAGCTTCCCCATAAGCCGAAGAAAGAAAGCGAGGGGAAGGCAACTGCCCAGCCTGACCCGAGAGACCATGCTGGCAACATCGGCCAACTGCCGAACAGATGGGCGGGCCTTCATTGTCCCAGAATCCAAAGCCAGGCCAAGGAACGTTGTGGTCTGGCACGGGGTCAGACAGCTCTTTTCCAGGTTGACCCTGAGACCGAGCCTCTCTAAATGAGCAAGGAGGCGACCTGTATGACAGACCGCGCACGCCTTGGAGGGGGCGAGGAGCAGCCAGTCGTCCAGGTAGGGCAGAATCCTCATCCCGCTGGCTTGTAAGGGAGCCAGGGCCGCCTTCACACACCGGGTAAACACCCTGGGGGAATGAGAGAGGCCGAATGGGAGAACCCTGAATTGCCAATGACTGCCCCGATAGGCGAACCTGAGGAAGCGCCGATGGTCTGGGGCAACAGGGACATGAAAATAAGCATCTTTCAGGTCTATCGAGGTGAACCAGTCTCCCTCCACAACAGACCGAAGGACGTCCGCTGTGGTAAGCATGTGGAAAGGCAACCGTTTCATGTAACGATTGAGCCCCCGCAGATCTAAGATGGGGCGAAATCCGCCAGTTTTTTTGGACACAAGGAAGTATGTGGAATAATAGCCCCTGGGCTGCAGCAGGGGATCCACCACCTCGATTGCACCTTTGGATAGGAGGGCAGATAGCTCCTGGTCCAGTGCACGGGCTTGGGCCGGATCCCGGATGACAGTCAGCCTGACCCGCCCTGAAAGTTGAGGCCGGCGTCGGAACTGCAACCTGTACCCCTGAGTCAGCGTGGCAACCACCCAAGGGTCGGATGCATGAGCAGCCCAGTAGCTGAGCTGCATTCGGGAAAAATGTCCGACAGCCGGCCCCACAGTCTCACCTTCGAGCCCCACGGCCTCCTGTGCCCCGGGGGGGGCACCGGCCAGGATCTGAAGCCCGGGGCTGCTGCACAGGGCGGCGGGGAACCACACGAGAGTCCCGTGCACAACCCTGCGGAAAACTACGCTCCTCAGAAGCCCAATCCCTCCGTGGAGGGCGAACACCAGGGCCGGCGGTCCGTTGTCTCAGCCTCTGAGGTGGCAAAGGAGGAGGCATAACACGACCGAGGCCAGCAAGCTGCTGCCTAGTCTGTCGTGCTTGCACCGTCCTGTCCAGAGCCTCAAGGGCAGCCGAACCAAACATCTGCCCAGGCTCCACGGGCACACTGCGGAGGGTCCTCCGGCAAGGCTCAGCCAGGGTGGACTGAGCTAGCCAAACCTGACGGCGAGCCTGAACCAGATAAGACATGACTCGCCCCAGATCCCTCGTCATCCAAGCGAAAGCCTGCAGGGCCGCATCACAGAAAGCACCCGCAGTGGCCGCGCCCTCAACCTCCTGGAGGGAGGTAGACAGAGCAAAGAGCAGGTGCGCGAGTGAATTACCCAAGCGACCGGCTCGAGCACCAGAATTATATGCCCTAGTCAGAAAGTCATCTGTAACACGACATTGCGGTCGTGGGCATCGGACCTCCCGGCGCAGGGCTTCCTCAGGTGACACAATCAAGGAAGCAACAGCAGGCTCGACAGCCGGCATGCAGGCTAGTCCTGCAGCCGCCGCGCTGTGCATCGCAGCCAACACCCGGCCATCAGCCGAAAGCCGCGACAAAGCCCTGGGATCCCTCCAGCAGGCGTGGAGCTCCCTCAGATACTCCTGAGAGGGAGGGACAGAAAACGGCGTAGGAGTTCGTCCGCGCCTAAAAAAGGCACTGCCTGACTCGGGCTGATCAGACCGTGGTACGTGCAGCCCCAGGCGACTCAGGGCCTCGCGCATCACCTCCTGCACAGAGCCATCCTCTGCATCGCTCTGGGATGATGCAAGGGAACCCGCCTCAGAGGCCCAGGAAGACCGAGCCTCATCCTCCTCACAGAAATGAGAGGCAGATGCTGCAAGGGAGAGAACATCCTCCTCACAAGCAAGGTCGGGCATGGGAGGAGACTCAGGCCCCACTTCAGAGACAGGAGGTTCCGGGTGGTGAGCCCGAAAAAAATTCCTCATCATCTCCAGTTCCGCGGACAACCGATCCACTCTTGAGGACAGCCCCGCATCCGACTTGGCTTTCTTTCCCCGTGAAGGAGCCTCAGTCGCAGCCGGATCCGAGAGGCGCTTCGAGCGTCTAGGCGCCGAAGGCCGCACCTGCCCAGAGGGCGGAAGCTCAGCCAACTCAGCCGATGTCAACTGCGCCAGTCTTGCCATCCGGACAGCCCGTGGCAGAAAACTGCAGTTCATACACGGGTTGTCCGACAGCGCCTCCCTCAGGTGGTCCTCACCAAGACAGGCAGGGCACAAGTCATGCCCATCCTCAGCCTGAAGCGACGCCCCACATGTCACACAGCAGTGGGAGCCGTCCATGTCTGCCATGCACTACCGAAAAGGGTACAACCAAACAGTGTGCTGTAGCCGCTCGGAAAAGGCAACAGCTGGGAGCGGGGGCGCGGACGCTACCTTCACCAGCTAGCGCCAAGAGGGAGCGTACAGCTGTAGGATCGGATTGAGACTGCGTGACAACACCGGACTCAAGTACTGGCACGGCGGGGCGCGAACGCAACCGCCAGCAAACCACAACACAGCGAAGCCACTACAGAAGTAGAAGGCAATCAGAACAACAGGAAGCAGGGGCGCGAACGCTGCCCTGACAGAACTCTGGGAGCGGGCGATGACGCCACCTGCACCCGGCAAAAACTAACACAGAAGGCTAACACCGTCAGCCGGGTCGCCACAAACGTGGGAAGGCGAAAGCAAAGACTGGGAGCGGGCGCCGACGCTACCGTCACCAGGTAAGACAATAAACAAAATAGGCCAACACCGTCAGCCTGAACGCCACACAACGTGGGAAGGAGACAGGACTCTGGGAGCGGGTGCCAACGCTACCTTCACCAGGAAACTAACTAAACAAAGGGGGCTAACACCGTCAGCGAGGGCGCCACCCAACGTGGGCAACAGAAAACTCTGGGAGCGGGCACGAACGCTACCTTCACCAGGCGAGCCCTTTGCTTTATTTCTTTTTCTCTACAAACAAAAGAGGCTTAGCGTACTTACCCAAGTAGCAGCTCGAACAAATGAAAGGGGTACCCACCAGTGACAAGCACCCAGTCGGGGAACGGGGCGCGAACGCTACCGTAACCACTGAAGAGTTGTGCTTTTCTCTTCGGAGAAGTACCGTCAAAGATAATGTCCCGTTCGCAGCCCCGGAGGGCGTTACACGCAGCTCCGACAGATAGAAGGGCTTCAAGCGACGGGAGATACCAACTGTAGCGCGTACATCCACCTGCACGCCGAACCGCACGCGAGAAGAAATCAGGAAGAGAGCAACGGATGACGTAGGGCTATATTACCTCCGGGACGTCATCCGGGGTCACAGGTGTGACTTGTTTGGTATTACTTCTCGAACTGCGCATGCGCGAAGGGAACATTCAGTGCTTTCAGCACCGCCTTCTGGCGGTCAGGAGGGATGAAATAGAACTGTCAGAGATCCTGGTTCATATTAAAATCTGTGTCTGAGTCCAGAATAAACAGCCTCTGTTCTGTTTAAATGTTTTTAATCCTCATACATACATTTAACTAAAACACTTCTGTCTTGATTTAAAGTGAAGTCTGAAGAACGGTACAGATTTATAGACAAATTAAATTCATTTATTGATTCAGTTGTGTGAGGTCATGATAAAACCCTTGAACCCTTGATGTTTTTGTGATTTCAGCACGGACTTCTGGCTCTGAAGTTCATCCTGGCCTTCCTCATCCCAGATGTGCCCAAACACATCCAGATCAAACTGGCCCGTATTGAGTTTGAATCACTAGAAGCCCTTAAGAAAAAGGTAAAAGTAACTTTCTGCTTTTATTCTGCATTTTGACTCAATCTGCAGTGTGAGATGCCGTGAAACTGAATGTTCTGGTTAGAAGTGATGAAAACTAAAAACCACGGGAACTAATGTCAGGAAAATCAAACAAGAAGCGTTGGCTCAGAGAGAGCTAAGCACTTTCAGTGTTTGACAGCGTGGTACATGCTGACCAGAGAAAATTTCACCTGTGTGAAGCGACCTTACTGCTGCAACAGCTAGCTGCGCAGTAAGGCAGCAGCTAGCTGCGTAGTAATACAACAGCTAGCTGCGCAGTAAGGCAGCAGCTAGCTGCGCAGTAAGGCAGCAGCTAGCTGCGTAGTAACACAACAGCTAGCTGCGCAGTAAGGCAGCAGCTAACTGCGCAGTAAGGCAGCAGCTAGCTGTGCAGTAATACAACAGCTAGCTGCGCAGTAAGGCAGCAGCTCGCTGGCTGCAGTCACCTGGTTGACGTGGGGATTCAGGTCTCAGTGTTTCTCTGAAGAACTTTGAAGCCTCCAGTTTGTGGTGAACGTTGGTGTATTTAGTGTTCTTTGGTCTCTCGGTTCTGCAGAAGCAGTTTCATGGAAGGTGAGTATTAAATGTGTGAGTTTGAATGATACTGATCAGAGTAATTTTTGTAACACTGATACATAGATTAGTGTTTACGACACAACTAATACAGAAACTCATCATTCAGTTTGTGACCCAACATGTTGGGATCTGTAACACTGTGATGCACCTGCAGAACCAGAAAAAACATTTCTAGTGAATTATTTAACAACTTCCTCTGTGACTTCCAGAGAATGTCCCTGCAGAGGACGGTTTTCTCCTTTTGAAGGTCTCTTATTAACTAATTCAGTTAAAAAGGCGCCGTCTTTACAGGGCGAGACACCACACTGATATCAGGAGGTTGCATGATTAATAACCTTCAAAGGTTGCAGACACATAAATAACTGAACTACATTATCATCAGGACATAAAAAGGTAAAATGATCTTCAAAGAATGTAAAATGTTTCAGATATTCAGTGTAGCTTTAAATCTAAATAATACAAAAGATATAATGTTCAGATATTCTGTATATTTTACATAATAATTTTATATAATAATCTGTAGAATTTCATAAACTTAATTGCTGGCAGAGTTTTTGGAACACGACATACAAACAGGTGTCCTTATTTTTTAATGGAACCGTCACACACTCACTCACTCACTCACTCACTCACTCACTCACTCACTCACTCACTCACTCACTCACTCACTCACTCACTCACTCACTCACTCACTCACTTCTAACAGCTCTGTAATTCTTTGTCTTGGATTGTTTGTATTTTTTTTGGGGGGGGGGGGTGTCTGAATTTGACCTATGTGACCTTTTTATTTTTTCTGTATTTTGTCATATAGAACCTGACGTCATGCTGGTGAACGTTTATGTTGGTTGTTGTTTATAGTTTCAGTTATAAATAAGAAGCAGATGTTTGGCCTGAAGCCAGAGAAGCTTGTAAATCTGCAGTTTCATCCAAACACATGTCTAATTACATCTTTCATCTGTCTTTAAATAATTTGTTTCTGAATTTCATTTGTTTAATTTTCTCATTTTTATTTGAAACAAACATTTTTCTCTCAGGAGAATCTGAACAGATTACCACTCGATGTCCTTTCCCACGTGTTGCTCCGTCTAATAATAATAATAATAATAATAATAATAATAATGCAGTTGGATAAATAAAAAGAGAAATGATGCTCGCCGGCTCTCAGTGTCACACAGGAGACACTTGATCGCTGCACGTCTGCTGCTACAAGTCACCTTGTAGTGCCGAGCCATCTGATCCGATCAGTCAGCGTGAGGCGGGTCATAACTCTGCTGTCTGCTGTCTCAGCGTCCAGGTGTCAAACACCAGCACGTCACCTGATCCGGTTATTCCAGGTGTTCAGAGAGCGATGGCTGATTTAATCTGAGCTGAAGTTCCTGTTGTTTTATGTCACAGAACAACATGGAAGTAATAACCAGGTCCGTGTGGTTCAGGTGCAGTTTTCAGGTCTTCTCTCAGCAGGAGGAACGTCTCAGTGTTACATTTAATCCTCATCGTAACACTGACAGTAAGAATCAGTTAAAAAAAACTTTGAGTCTGTTTGTGTTTACGGTAAAAAATGGAGCAGAAATCAGAAACATCTGGTGCACCTGAACCAGATGCTCTCCCTCCCTTCATGTGTCAAGTTGTTGATGGTCAGAATGTGGAAGACGTCCTTCACCTGCAGGTGAACAGGGTTTCTGCACACTGGAATCCAGAAGACGAGCCTGAGACACAGGAGAGACCAGGAGAAGGTCCAGAAGGACCAGAGTCCATCCAGATACCTGCAGGCTGCTGGCAACAAACTGCAGACAACATTCTACATGTAGTTGCCAAAACATCTGAAACATGAAGGTTGTTGTTTCCTCGAGGCGCCGCAGGGCCGTGAGCTCGTGTCAAACAGAGTCACTGCAGGTTCTGCAGCTCATCTCACATGGAACAAGAAACCCATGTGTGACTGATCGGAAACAAAACAGAAACAAAATGTTAACATCAAATTCAGTCAGATAAAATATTTGAATACATCAGTAAGAAAAGTAAATAGAAAATGTCTGGACTGATCTCAGGATAATTAGGGGAGGAGCCTGATTGTGTTTTCTACACCTGAAGACCCGACCACTTCCTCAGAACTCCTCTTCTCCCTACATCAGTCTCTAACGGATTATAATCTACCAGATTTACATGTATAAAACTTGATGATGTCTAGCGCCACCTCCAGGGAGGGCTTATAAAGAAAAACTGTTCCCTCCGCTAACCTTGTGGGAAAGTCCCAGAAACCAGACCTGTGGTGTTGAGACAGACCTGGTCTGAGCACGAGGATCAGGTGTTTGATTGCAGTGAGACGTTCATCCAGCTCAGATGAAGACGAGTCATGCTGCTCCTGAGGAGTCGCTGTTAGCAGGTCTGTATCTGATCCAGATCCCTGACCGTCTCCATCTACAGGACGCCGTCCTGCTGTCATGGAAACCTGTTTTATAAACCTCTCGCTGCTTTAGACTCAGTGAAACCTGTTAGAAATCTAAAAGTAAAGATGAAACACGTCCCAGCAGCCAGTCAGCTGGTTTTACCATATAACTTATCAAATGAACCCCGTGCTGCATAAATACTGTTAGAACAGTTTGTACATCTGCTACAACTTCTGAAGTTTGAATAATTAAAGTAAAATAAAGACTTGTTTTAAGAGAACAGATGAGGGAGTTTTCCAGAAATGAAGGTCTCAGTAGGTTCATGCAGAAGTCAGAGTGTGATGCTCAGAGAAAAAGCCCAAACCCTGGAGCTACATGCTACATGCTACATGAGACAACCAGATGGTTTGAATGGTTTTTAACATGTTGCTGTTTGTTCTGTGTTGCAGAAAATGCTGGAAGCCTCGGAGCTCAGTAAGAACCTGCAGTGAGGAGCAGATAAAGACCCACACACTCTGATCATGTGTTCTGTGTAACACGCGCTGCTTCATATATACGACACAAATGTATTCATAGAGCTTTGTTTTTTATTTGAATACACCGTTCTGTAAAACAGGTTTATTATTTCAGGAGTGGAATGAAAGACGCATGTACCAAGTGTTTATGTCTCTGTACTGTAGTGATTTTGGGTTTGTTTGTGTTTGGTGGGATAAATAAACAAAGTGTTTACAATCACACCGGGAGGCTCTAAACAGGAAATACTGATAAAACCAAAGACTTCCAGTTGGGTTCGAACCTTCAGTCATTTTTAGTTGCAGAATGATCCGGTTAAGCCTGTAGAGCGATGCGCGCGCGCACACACACACACACACACACACACACACACACACACAAAAGCTCCATCTAACAACCTGCCGGACCACAAAGACTCAAAAAGCCCGAATCAACTTCTTCTTTGGGTTTCCTGCAGCTCGTCAGCAACATCAGCTCGTGTCTGTAGATTTAAATCTGCATCCAGTTGGAGGTTAAAATCCTCCAGAACTTCTGCTCCGTAAGTCCGACTGGATCATGGAAAACCTGAAACGATGCAGATGATTTGGTTTTATTTTGCTTCACACACAGAGTCAGTAAATACTCACCTAGCATGTGACACGCGTGTGATGTATATCATATTGCAGCTGATGTCAATTAGTTATATCCTGGATACAGAACATGACTTGAAGTCTGAAACCCTGCGACACCCACGTGCCTTGAAATGTAACCCAACAGAAACATTTGTTCTGTGTTCTGCGCTTGTTTTCCTGGTATTTAAATGACAAACTGTAACAGCAGGTCTTCCTCTGCCTAAATAAACTCACATGTAAACATGTAACACGTGTGTCATGCTGTTCCTGATAGCGCCTGAGTTCAGCTCTGCACTTCCTGTCGTTTGTGTGACGAAACGGTGGCGTGTTACTTTCGTTGTTTTCGAAAATAATTTTACATACTGTTTGTTTTGTGAACGGTGAAGGCAGAAGTATGGAAGATGTCGAAGGAGGCCAGAGTGTGCAGAGAGAAGAAGATCATCTTTAAAAAGTATTTCATCGGGAGGCGAGAGAGAAGCTGCGGTCACGGGTTGATGAAGCCAGACGCCGCAGAAATAAGGCTTATTTAAAGACCGTGTAAAGGGAATTCTGCTATTTTCTTCTAACCACATTATAAACATAATAAATGTTCTAAACATGTGAAAAACCTCCCAACAATTAAAAACTGAATTGTGGAGCTAGCCTTCAAATTGCGTTTCAAGAGTTTTCTGTTTCAGGATTTTATGGGCGGGTCTAAAAGGGTTCAGGATAACCCCACCCCCTGCTGCTCTCGTCATATAAAACCGTACAGTGCGGTAGCTTCAGTGGTTTTCCCGCTCCTTCATCCGAGGGATGACCGTCTGAAAAAGCTTTGGGTCGATTTTGTGGAGAGGAGCCGCACAGTAGACAGTAACTAAACCAGCATGATAGGTAGAAGCTACTTCTGCCACCTGCTGCCTTCATATGCTAAACAAAGCTCAGAATGGCGTAGCAGCGCATTCCGCTCCTTCACTGATCAACAAGTCTGAAGCATTGCGGTTGTGTGGAAATATTTCAACTCCTCAAAAAGCAGCGATGCAAAAGCAGTTTTACATGTGGGTAGAACCTCAAACTTAACGAACCAGCCGGAACTCAGAAACGGAGGAAATGCAGTGATGTGGGGAAGAGAAGGAGGTGCTGCTAGAGGATGAGACAGACAGGTTTCAGCGCCTGCAGCGGACACGCCCCCAGCGTCTCAGAGCAGAGAAAACTGATCCTTTTTTCATTATTTTGTAACCAAATTTCATATGCTTCATATGCAGTGTTTTTAATCATTCAAATTTGGCTGGATGACTAATAACTAATATTCCTGTGCAGTGACAAACTCAGAACACACATTTGTTGTTACTTTACACGGGCTTTAAAGGAAGAATACACAATCATCGATGGGAAAAAGGTTTATTCTTGATACTTATACGGTACTTATACTACCTGATTGAAAATATAAACACACAGGTAATAGTTAGTCTATTATGGGCTATTGAATTTTTCTTGCTGCATGTAAACGTACTGACTGGCAATGAGAGAGAGGAGGGGCGTGGACAGGTGCTGGTGAGGCTCAACTGATCACAGGTGAGAGAAATCAATGAGTGGCAGAGAGACATGAGAATATAATAATAAATAAACTTAGTGAGTCATCAAAAGACACATTATTGGATATAGGCTATACAATAAAATGTAGGAATATGGAAAGCTGCCTAAAGGATGAAAGGAAGCCATGGCAGTGCCGGTAATTATAAACCAAGACAGGATGGTACAAATTCTTGATGCTACAGACTGACTGCTTTAACATCATGTTTATGTAAACTTATGGAGAAGGTGATAAATCAATGTACCTGTTTTTATCGGAGGTGAAGGGTATCTAATTACCAAAGTGGATTCAGAAGATGCAGAAACACCGTGGATCCTGCCCTGTGTTACATGAACTCAGGTGAATAAACCCTAACAGCAGCTTTACAGGTGGAAGTCAGATAAATCCCATTAGAAGTGAGAAGATTATCATTAAATTAATGGGAAAATGTACGACACAATGAAGACCCCCACACACAGACTATACACTAAAACCCTGCTGGGAAAAGGAAAAGGACAGGTAAATATTTGGATGGATTAAAATCACAGAAAGAAACTGAACTAGAAGTAAATCATATAAATCATATAAACATCAGTAACATCAGTCCATCAGCTGTCAGCAGAACCAACCTGGATTCTTCCAAATGCAACTTCATCAATATTA
>SSNP01000138.1:774824-946470 GCA_006937955.1 Pachypanchax playfairii | reverse complement strand
GAAACGTTTTCCAGTGAAGATGAGAGTGAAAATGAAACGAGGCTCAGAGACTCGGTGAAAGCTGAATTTGAATCCAAGTACAAGCAGCTGTATAAACTTGGTGAAGGAGGATGTGGTTCAGTATTTGAAGGGAATCGGATATCAGATAATCTTCCAGTGGCGATAAAACACGTTTCTAAAGACAACGTGTTTTGTGAAGAAGAGGACGAGGTTTCTAGTGAAATCTCTTCCATGTTAAAACTGGCAGCTTCAACTTCTGAGTCAGAAGGAGCCGAGTCACCCATCTCCCTTCTGGACTGGTATGATCTTGGTGAAGAACTGGTCCTGGTTATGGAACGACCAACCCTATCTTTAGACCTGCTGGATTATATTTGTGTAAAGTATAGAATAGATGAATCAGAGGCAAAGAACATCATGAAACAGCTGATCAATGCTGTCATTCATCTTGAAGATGAGAGAATCTTTCACCGAGACATCAAGGTAGAAAACATCCTGATCGAGGGTCGCGCTGGTCTCCCAGTTGTCCGAATTCTTGATTTTGGACTGAGCTGTTTTCTAAAGAAAAATTCACACTACAAAAAATTCCATGGTACAAATGAGCACATCCCTCCAGAATATTTATCTACGGAAACCTATCAGGCCGGACCAACCAACGTGTGGCAGGTGGGAATCGTTCTGTATGACATAATTCACGCTGACAGAGATCGGTTCGGAACTCAAGAATTCCTGAACAATGAGATTGAATTCAGTTCTGAGTTGTCAAACCTTTGTCGGGATTTCTTGACAAAGTGTTTGAGCATCGACCCCAGTAACCGTCCGAGTCTGAGAGATCTGCTGCTTCATCCGTGGCTCCAGTAAACACAGTTCACACTGATTCCATCTTAGTTGCAGACAAACTTTGAACAGCAGCCAGATTTCTGATCCCTCTTATTAACAACCATCTATAAGGAATCAAATTAACTCCAGAGAAAAGATGAGAGATGACAGCTTTACACCTAATGACCTAAAAACAAGATTCAGAGTTTGACCCTTCTTTAATATCTCAAGAGCTGCACGGTGGCACAGTTGGTACACGGGGTGTCCAGCTCCAGGCCTCGAGGTCCGCTATCCTTCATGTTTTAAATGTTTCCCTGCTTCAACACACCTGATTCAGACCCACTGCATTTCATCAAGTCCTGCAGAAACCTGCTAATGACCTGTTCATTTGAATCAGGTGTGTTGAAGCAAAGAAACCTCTCAAACATGCAGGGTGGGGGCCCTCGAGGCCTGGAGTTTGACATGCATGTGTGGGTTTTCTCCCAGGTGCTGCAACACCTCCCCCCGCCCCCCAAGAAAAAAGCCCCGCGCATGGTGGACTCTCGCCCAATGACCGCTGAGCTAAGGACCAGCCCCCATGAGTCAGGGACATACGGAGCCCTTTAGGGGACATCGGTGGAAAAAACAAAAAGTTGGTTTCTCGTGCTCACCAGATGCTTTACTAACTGGTACCCGTGAGATACTTTCTTTTTTTTTTTTGCAACCATGTCCCCTAAAGGCTTCCGTAGGAACAAGCCTGTAGGACATGTCAAATATCTGCAGCAAAGGTAGGACTTGCATGGGTTTTCTCCGGGTGCTCTGGTTTTCTCCCACCAAAAAAAAAAGCACAAAACAGATATTAAAACATCACAATAGTCCTACCTTGATATGACGATCCTACAAAGAGCATTTCTTTCACGTTTCACATTCAATTCACACTTATTTAAGTTCATAACAAAATCATTTCAAGGCACTTTACAGAACTACCAATCAATCAAAACATTTTCTATCTAAAGAACCAACCGATTGGGTTGAATCATCAATTCAATACAATCCGCCATCATGAAGTAAAAATCTAAAACAAGTAAATAAACTTGCATAAATAAATAAAATTAACATAAAATAAAATGTAAAAATTAAATTAAAAAAGTAAATCCGCCAAAGTGTCTCTTTAGGGTCACTTTCGCTGGTCCCCTGCCCGGATAAAGGAGGAGGGCTGGAATTGTAACAAAAAGGACAAGTAGTACATTTATTGTTCTAAACAGTTTTAATATATTTAATTTAGTTTCAGTCATCTGTTGTCATTTTAGTTTAAACTGCTAACATTTAGAGTAAATTTAGTCAACATTATTATAGAGTTATGTATTTCTAAGTTTTCTGATATTTTTAATCAATATTTATAGATCAAACACTTAAACCCTTTTTAATATGTTTCAATGTGCAACACAGAAACAGACTCAAATCTTACAGAAAACTCAAACATGATGTAAATATCCAGTTCTGTATTTTCATGAATGAAAATCACAATAACAAAATAATGTTGAACAGGATCTGCATCGTTCTCAGGAATCTGCAGGATGTTCTTGATTAAACACTGAAAGAATCATTAATACAAATACAGCAAGTTTCCTATCAGTTTAATAAATGAGATATTCTGTTTAGCTACAGCCTCCTCGGTTCATTGATGTTTTGTATTCTACATCGGAGGAACAGCTGAAATGTTTTGTCTTTCTGAGCGTTCAGTGGTTCACGGTTGTCAGCTGAAGTCTCCTGTCACCTCTGTGATCATGTGGAGAAAGAGCTCTGAAGTTTAAGACATCTAATGCATATCTAAAACATTTGTTCCATTTAAATTTTATTTAAATCACATTCAAAAGTAATTGACTTCTCTAGTCAGTAATGTTACCTCAGCACAACAGCAGCAGTTAGTCACAGTTACATCCTGTAAAAACTCACCAGTAGCTCCGGTAAAAAGATTTTAACATAATTAAATGGAACAATTGGTCTGCAATGTTTAATAAAAGTAAAATGTTTAGTAGAAACAAAATTAATTGATCAGACTAAATCATCATCTCACTGTACTGTGACTGCTGGCATAAAATTTTGAACTGCATTTACAAGAAAGTTTCCCAAATGTCTCAAATTGTTTGTGCAGGTTTTCAATTTTCTACAACAAATGTTCTTTCAAAATACTTTCATCATGCATTTCTGGAACTTCTTCACAACTTTCTCAATTACAGTTTCTTACAGTTACAACCCAGTAAGATACAAGCTTTTTGGTCGGTCACGTGGACCATGTGACCTGCATTTGATATAAATGCAAACAAACTGTAACTGTCATGTAAATTATTTATTTGACGTCCTTAAGGAAGACCATCCTTTGTTTAACCAGAACAACTTTCTTTTTATTTAAAGGGGTCCTAAGGGGGTACCTGTGGTTGAACCAGCAACCCTCCAGCTGGCAGCTAGCTATTCCTACCCTAAGCCAAAGGCACCCATTCCATCTTGATTATGTCTCAATTCACTCACAATTTACTCTTATTGTATTCACAATTTGGTGGCCAGACATGTTTCAGACATGTTTAGCGGTTGTACGAGAGAAGACGTTTGTCTTGCAGCCAGTGACGAGTGCTGGTTGGTGTTAATAGGTAGTGTTACAACAGAGTTTGTTTCCTTCTCAGAATTAGGATATCGTTTTCAGGTCTACTCTGCTAAGTGCTCTGATAGCTGAGTCATCTCTGTTAATGCTATAGTTTAGATGTAAGCAGTCGCTTCCTTCACTTGAGTCTTATTTCATGTTGCAGACTTTGAAGGAGAGTCACGATATACCTGTTAGGACTATTCACATACTGTTACACCTGTGAAACTTCTTGCTGTCAGCTGGTCATCTGATTACTGCTTTCACTGTCTGTAGAACCTGAACAGGAAGGAAACAGAACATTTTAAGTAACTTCCTTATGTTTACTTTGTTTCATTTATACAGATTTTACCTTTTAACATTTTGTTAAACTCAGATTTGATCAATTTTCAGCCAGTTTTTAAGGCCACCTTTCATGTTTAAGTTGAAACTTAAAGTAAGTGTTTGGTCTTGGTTCGCCAGAACAGATTTACTCTACAACAGGAAGCAGCATGTGATTCTTCTGCTGCATAGCAGTTGTTATTGAATGTTTTTGTGTTACAGCTTGGGCAGAGAGACAAAGATGGAAAATAAAATTGGGGGATGGTAGCTGACATAACAATTTAAAATCATGTTGCTGTGGTTAACTAAAACTATGTGCATGTATCAGTAGTAAATATTTTTGGAAGGGAAGTTGTTTCAGCACAACTCCAGCTTCTTGGGCACTAGGAAGCCAGTCAACAAACCCAGGAGACGGATAACCACCCGATGAAGAGGACAGCAGTGAACAGAGGAGTGCAGAGACCCAGCTAGAGAGAACCCACCCAAAGCCTCAAGTCCAGCACACCATCTTCCGTGCAGGGTCGGTTCACAAAATGTTAGAGATCACGAACCCAGTTCCCACCCGGGCACCAAACAACACCCTCCAGAAACCCCACAGACAGCCCAGATCCTTAACCCAATATAATAAACCAGTTGTTGCTAATCTGAGAGTCAAGTGGAGGCGGAGCCTAAACTTGACCCTTTCTAAATCCAGTTTCTTTCAGTTAAGGCAGCTGGTATTAATAAAGCGAATCGATTCACAGCAGCATTTTGAGATGGTAATCCACGTCTTTGTTACCATGCAGCTGGATTATTGTAATGTACTATATGTAGCGCTTCATCCCACAATCAGCTACAGAGAGTTCAAAACGCTGCTTGTCTCTCATAAAACAGATCTTATTTCCCTTATTTTACGTTGTCTAGCTGTTTCATTTAGGATTAATTTTAAAGTTCTTTTATTTATAAAGCTTTGAATGGGCGTGTCCCATCCTACCTGTCTGATCTCCTACAGCCTCTCACTCAGGTCAGCTGATCAGCTGCTCCTGAATGTTACCAGGACTAAATGTAAACTCAGAGGAGATCATGCTGTTGCTGCTGTAGAACGATTTACCTTTGGAGATCAGACAGGTGTCTTTGGTCCAGTGCTGATTATTTTAAAGTGTGGGTGAGGACTGGAATGTGTATGACTCTGGGGAGGTAGTCAAAGTGGTGGTAGGCACCCTCCATGTTCCACCTGTCCCCCCAGGCCCTACATGATTACACTTCAGATAAAATTGAGGGGCAGGACAGGGGTCATGTCAGGCAGCCCAGAGGGCAAGTACACCCCCCCCCCACCCCCACACCCACCCCATCCCCAAGACCCACTTCCCAAGTATCTAATGTAGTGAGCGAAACCCCCTGAATCTCAGTCAGGAAGTCACTTTATGGTCAATGTACACCTCACGTGTAAGTCTGGTAAAGATACTTCTGTTTATCTAATTGAAGATCTTGCATTTATTTCCTTTGTTTGTAAGAAACTTGAACTTCTTTAAAAAAAAATTCCTGATGCCATGGAGTTTGTGAAATAACAATAAATTCATCATCTTAAAGCGGGTTTCGGCTCTGTGACGGTGCTGAAAACATTACAGAGTTTTCTTAAAAAACAAAAAATACCTGGATCGATCTAATATATTGATTAATACTGAGGGATTTATATCCTTCTGTAATATGATTTTTGTGTGTTTAATGACCTTATTTTAACAAGAGTTTGTAAACATTTTGTAAACTTACCCTTTATACTCAAAGAACTTGACTTGCTAACTGAAAATTGAAGATCTTAGATTTGGATTTTATTGCTAAATGTTTGTTCAGTTCATGTCATTTTTCTAAAATGCTTTTTTGATCCATTTTTAAATACCATAGCGTTTGAGTTGGGCACTAATTGTAGATGTTTGGAAGTTCTAGGTCACTCCAGCTGTTAGACTTTTGTAGTGTTTTAAACTTATTGGTTTGGGTTTATACAAGAATTTTGAAATACAGAAGTTTATAGACCTGAACTATGTCTGAATTAAGTTGGACAGGCTGTCCATCCTCTGCAGGGTCCTGGTTTTCCCTCATGCTACCAGTAGTGACACTGATCTAGGTCAAATGTAAAACTACTGAAAAGCAGACAAATAAAGAGGTGTGAAAAAACGTCTGTGGCTCCACCTACAGAACAGTCCTGTTTATGGGTTTGTCTAATTGTTTCTCCTTTAGTTACCTGTTGTTCATTCTATTAGCACCAAAACAGCTGACACTGATACGTTATATCATACAGGCAAAATCCTTTTAGGCACAACAGCTATAAAAACAATAAAACACGTGCAGTGACAATGTATGTAAACATTCTGTAGGTGCCTGCAGCATGCATCTACTTTCTTTACAAAGAATTAGAGGATTGTTTGGGTGATGTTTGTTTGCTTACCTGAGACTGTGGAGAATGAGGTCTCAGACTGACTCCGCCCCTCCGGCAGCATCTCTTCACTGTTCAGACCAGCAACACATTCAGAGTATGACCAAAGCAGCTGAAAGAAGGGGTTCAGATATAAAATCGTTCAAATGTAACATACAAGTTTAGAGTATTGACTTTATTTTCTCTCCAGTTTTCATCTTACTTTGTTGTGTTTTTATTTTTATGATTGTTAGCAAATCAAATCTCAGGATTGGCACAAGCTTTTTTTTTTTCAGATTTCTAGCAAAATTTGACAAAACATCATGTTTGTTTAAAATGTTTCACATCAAGATACTTCTTTCTAGTAACTCCACAAACAGTTAAATAATAAAGAACTTTACCAGCCATGTGAAACAGGTGAGTTGTTGATGGATTTCAATGGACTGATAATCTGTAAACATCTTTAACTTTCTAATGTTTTCTCATTAAGAACACCAGGCTGGTTCTTACTGTGTGTGGAGGGGTTAAAACCAGCCTGGAATCTGCCCTTGATGAATGTTCACTTTTCTCCTCTTGTTCTATGTCCTCCGTGTCGTCCATATCGTCCTTCTTATCGCTAAAAGACGAGTGTCTCTTCAGCTCTTCCTTTAGTTCCATTAGACATTTTAATGTTGCCTGAATAAGAACAAGGGGGTTAAATGGATTTTACTGCTACAATAAAACTGTGTTGAATTCTTATAACTTTCTTTTTCCTCACTTGTTCTCTTCTCTGATCTTCCTCGTCCTCTTTCCTTCGTTGTCTCCGTTCTCTGGCTCTGTGTTTCATTTGTTTCTGCTGCAACAGAGGAAGAAGCTGCTCTTCTGGGACACTGCTTCTAAGCACTTGAAACTCAGGCCAAAACTTCAACAGTTCATTGAACACTGACACCTAAATGAGCAGATTGAAACTAGTAAGTTACAAATATTTTTCCAGTTCTTACACACAGAAACACAGTACCTGTGCCTCTCTGAAGATGTACGGTTCCAGTTTGTGCCTTTTACTCAGAATGTGTTGCGCCTGATCAGGAGTGATGTCTATCTGCAGGGTGGGAGGCATGAAGGAATCGATAAAACAACTAATGATAGTGGAGATCTTTAGTTGGATGGTGGCCTCGTCACTGTGGGAGTGACAAAGATCCTGTATTTAGGCAGAATAAGAAACATTAATAGTGTCGTTCTTTAGAAACCATAAAACATTTTTAAATTATCAACAAAGATTATTATACTGAGATGAATAAATATTTCAGGCTCAATTTTTATCCCAAACTTTTACCTTGTATTTCTGTACTTCCACCCAGAAACGTACATTATTTTCCAGAAAGCCTCCCTTCAGAGAGACAAAGATTTGGAACTGCTGGCAGGTGTTGGGATCGCGTAGAACCCGTCGAAACAGCATCACATCTTCAGAATGGTTCATCAACAACCCTTCACCCTGCGGTAGAGGATAAGGAGCTAAAGCTGCTAATAATCAGAAGGTTGGCAAATCAAACCAGCTCCATCCTCCCATACCTACATATCAACGTTGGTGGTCCGACGGCTAACGGCGCTAAAAAGCAGCTTTCCATTTGTCAGGCCGTCCCAAAGCAGCTGTGGTTACAAGGTAATTTACTACCACCGGAGTATGAGAGAGAGAGTGTAAATGCATAATGGTTTCACAGTGAAACACTTTAGGTACCTTGAAAAGTGCTATATAGATTAAATTCATCATTATCCAGAAAAAAAAATATGTGAGCTATGTGTGAGAAACGTGTCATTTGCCAGTGACATAAATTTTACAACAATGAGTCACAACTGTTCAGATAAAATCTTTCCTGAGATCGTCCTCAGTCTAAAGCAAAATGTTCCAGCGCACCAAAATATCTTTGTTCAGAAGCAGAGAAGAAACAGATCTCAAACGTCTACAACAGAAGATTAATCATTAAACACAGTTTCTTCCACCAGGATCCAATTTAAGAAAACTAAAACCAACGCCAGCACATATCTGACAAAGCCAAGTCATGAAGAAAACTGCACATGCCTTCAGACCAGGAAATACCTTATTTAAAATATTTGGAGTCCCACAAGGACTTCTCCTTACCTTCCAGACTTCTCTTCTAGCTCTGCATTGATGTACTCTGAGAGCTTAAAAGGCACAAGGTCAAAAACCGCTAACGTTGACCATCTAACGTCTCTGCTGTTTTGTCTTCATTCATTTAAGTTGTAAACTTTCCTGTTTTAGATTCCACAGATCTACTTATAAAGACTCAGCCTTTCTGGAGTCTCCCTGATCTCTGAACTCCTCTTCACCTTTTAACCATCTTTTCCACCCTTGTACTAATCTCCTCCTCCGGAGTGGAACGCCAAGCTGCACCTACCCCTCATTACTTAATGATACGCTGCATCACTAAACATTGTAAACTTGATAACATAATGAGACAGAGGGTTTGAGTTTTTCTATCCGATGGAGCAACCAGGGAGTAACAGGTTACATGAAAACCTGTCCAACATACACCCAAAAGTTTAGATACATTTATCATAATCATGAACATCAAATCTGTTTTTTTACATTGAGTTTTCAGACATGGAATACAACATGCTTCTTTGTTGGGTTCAAAAGTCTGAATTTATGGTGAATTTTATCTCTTCATGGGGTCAAAAATATACAGATATTTTAAAGAAGTGGTGCTGAAAGTTCTGGAATGTCTTAACTTGACAAGGTTTATTTACTTAGTGATCATGATTGACTGCAGCTTTTATTTTCTCTGCAGTGGTATAAAAAGGGAATTTATTTGAAAGTACTCATTTGATTGGTCAATACTCAGAACCTTGATAAAGTCTAAGGAACTCATTTACACAAGTTTAAAAAGTTTTTTTAGATACATTTAAAAACAACTTTAGACTCAAAGTTTATCAGTTCAAACAACTATATGTAAGAACAGTTTAACCAGATGTGTCAACACTTTCCAAAAGTCTGGAAAAAGACTCAAACCATCACCCGCAGATGAAAGAAAATTATTTATGCTGTTCAGGAACAACTAAAGAACCACCAAGGCTCAGAATGAAAACAGCTGGAACACCAGCGCCACCTTCTAGAGTCAAGTTTTACACCACATACTGAGAAGATGCTCACCAAAAGAGAAGCACCTGCTCCAAACAAAACAACCTCATGCTTTACAGAAACATTCAGCTGCACATTCAGACGAGCTGAAAACTTTCTGTAGAAATGTTTTATGATCATGTTGGTGAAAAGTTAGTGATTTAACAACTGTTACACTGACTGACCTCGAGGACTGGTCTTGTTAAAAGGGAGCTTTTTTCTGTGTTTCAGGTCTGCTAAACCTAAACCGCATCAGCTGAACTGAGTTCATGCTTCATTAGTGACTCTGTATCACCAAATGTCACACAGTGACTGTGAAATTAAAGATTCATTAAGCTGTGAATCACTTCAAAAATGACACGTTGCCTTTGAGTATTTCATTCAGCCAATGAAGCAGAAGACTGACACCTGCTGGCTGTTTGTTACTACTGCATCTCCATGGAAGATTTGAATAGGATCCAACAGAGTCAATATTAATATTAATATTAATAGTCAGGTTTTATTTAAAAACAAACTTTCCTCTCAACCTGTTTTTCTGCGTAAGGTTTTTCATCAACATGAGTTCTTGTCACAAATGACCGCCATTCGTTACTATTTATTTTTAACCCTCTGAATGTAAGTTTCTTTAACCATTGAACCTCAAATATCTCAAGTCACCTGTTTCTGCTACTGGTATTTCTTGTATTATTAATATGATGATCTATAATTAAAATGCATATTTATTTTTGTGCAGGGAACATAAAATAAACTGTTCGTGGCCAAAAATAGTAACCTGCTGCTGCATTCTGAAAATGCTATAAAATTAATGTAATTTGAAACATTAATGAAAACCAAAATTTAATTCAAATGTATAATTTGAATAGAGTTAAATCCCTGTTGGATAACATGATTTCAGTGACTTGAATAGAAATTTGCAAAACATAAAAAAACAGGAGCAACTGAGGACTCACCACACCAGCTGTGGGTCCAGCTGTGGGTCCAGCTGTGCGTCCAGCTGTGGGTCCAGCTGTGGGTCCAGCAGTGCGTCCAGCTGTGGGTCCAGCTGTGGGTCCAGCAGTGCGTCCAGCTGTGGGTCCAGCTGTGGGTCCAGCTGTGGGTCCAGCAGTGTGTCCAGCTGTGGGTCCAGTAGTAGGTCCAGCTGTGGGTCCAGCAGTGCGTCCAGCTGTGGGTCCAGCAGTGCGTCCAGCTGTGGGTCCAGCAGTAGGTCCAGCATGGGTCCAGCAGTAGGTCCAGCTGTGGGTCCAGCAGTGCGTCCAGCTGTGGGTCCAGCTGTGGGTCCAGCTGTGGGTCCAGCAGTAGGTCCAGCTGTGGGTCCAGCAGTGCGTCCAGCTGTGGGTCCAGTAGTAGGTCCAGCTGTGGGTCCATCAGTGGGTCCCTAGGTGTGAGTGTGTGTGTGTGAGTGGTTGTTTTTCTAAGTGTGGCCCTGTGATGGACTGATTACCTGTCCAGGGTGTCCCCAGCCTCTCGCCCCGCTGGACCGCTGGAGATAGACACCAGCTCCCTGCGACCTTGAAAAGGAAGAAGCAGGTTTAGAAGATGGATGGATAAAACAATCTATAGATAAAAATACATAGTATTTCCTCTCACTATGTTTTGTTTTTATATTGGTTGTTAGTGAAATACATGTCTTTGTTGAGACGTGTTGTTTACTGAACTGTTTAAGCAAGAAACATTCATCTCAAAGTCTTAAAGGAAATTGTGTATTTGTCAGTTTCAACGTCACTAAACCGAAACATAATTCCAACTACTGTAAAGTTCTGCTTTATGTGGATGGTTTTTAATAGTAAATCAGTGCCAAACTTTATTCTGTGTTGGGAACTGCTGATCTTAAAACTCTGCTTTTAAACTTGGCTTAATCTGGATTGATCAAGTAAATACAGTGGGGCAAAGAAGTATTTAGTCAGCCACCAATTGTGTAAGTTCTCCCACTTAAAAAGATCAGAGAGGCCTGTAATTTTCATCATAGGTATACCTCAACTATGAGAGACAAAATGAGGAAAAAAAATCCAGAAAATCACATTGTCTGATTTTTAAAGAATTTATTTGCAAATTATGGTGGAAAATAAGTATTTGGTCACCTACAAACAAGTAAGATTTCTGGCTTTCACAGACCTGTAACTTCTTTAAGAGGCTCCTCGGTCCTCCACTCGTTACCTGTATTAATGGCACCTGTGTGAACTCGTTATCAGTATAAAAGACACCTGTCCACAACCTCAAACAGTCACGCTCCAAACTCCACTATGGCCAAGACCAAAGAGCTGTCAAAGGACACCAGAAACAAAATTGTAGACCTTCACCAGGCTGGGAAGACTGAATCTGCAATAGGTAAGCAGCTTGGTGTGAAGAAATCAACTGTGGGAGCAATTATTAGAAAATGGAAGACATACAAGACCACTGATAATCTCCCTCGATCTGGGGCTCCACGCAAGATCTCACCCCGTGGGGTCAAAATGATCACAAGAACGGTGAGCAAAAATCCCAGAACCACACGGAGGGACCTAGTGAATGACCTGCAGAGAGCTGGGACCAAAGTAACAAAGGCTACCATCAGTAACACACTACGCCGCCAGGGACTCAAATCCTGCAGTGCCAGACGTGTCCCCCTGCTGAAGCCAGGACACATCCAGGCCCGTCTGCGGTTTGCTAGAGAGCATTTGGATGATCCAGAAGAGGATTGGGAGAACATCATATGGTCAGATGAAACCAAAATAGAACTTTTTGGTAGAAACTCAACTTGTCGTGTTTGGAGGGGAAAGAATGCTGAGTTGGATCCAAAGAACACCATACCTACTGTAAAGCATGGGGGTGGAAACATCATGCTTTGGGGCTGTTTTTCTGCAAGGGGACCAGGACGACTGATCCGTGTAAAGGAAAGAATGAATGGGGCCATGTATCGTAAGATTTTGAGTGAAAACCTCCTTCCATCAGCAAGGGCATTGAAAATGAGACGTGGCTGGGTCTTTCAGCATGACAATGATCCCAAACACACCGCCCGGGCAACGAAGGAGTGGCTTCGTAAGAAGCATTTCAAGGTCCTGGAGTGGCCTAGCCAGTCTCCAGATCTCAACCCCATAGAAAATCTCTGGAGGGAGTTGAAAGTCCGTGTTGCCCAGCGTCAGCCCCAAAACATCACTGCTCTAGAGGAGATCTGCATGGAGGAATGGGCCAAAATACCAGCAACAGTGTGTGAAAACCTTGTGAAGACTTACAGAAAACGTTTGACCTCTGTCATTGCCAACAAAGGCTATATAACAAAGTATTGAGATTAACTTTTGTTATTGACCAAATACTTATTTTCCACCATAATTTGCAAATAAATTCTTTAAAAATCAGACAATGTGATTTTCTGGATTTTTTTTCCTCATTTTGTCTCTCATAGTTGAGGTATACCTATGATGAAAATTACAGGCCTCTCTGATCTTTTTAAGTGGGAGAACTTACACAATTGGTGGCTGACTAAATACTTTTTTGCCCCACTGTATACCTGTTAGACTTTAAACAGAGAAGTGGTTCCTCTTGGTTTCATTTGGACCTGTTTTCTGTCCAACCAGGAAAGGTTTGATCGCTGTTTTTGTTTTATTTTGAAAGCGCTTAGTTTGTTGTTATAGCTCTAATTTATTCCTTGTGTTTGTTCTTGTTTTACCTTTGAATCTGAGAATTGTTAATTAATTACTTGTATTTCAGCCGCTGCAGCCTGTAGCATTTGAGTTTTAATGGATGTTACAAATCTAAATTCTTCAAATTCACTTGAAATCATCAGCGAGTTTGTTTAAGTTTGAACACGGCTGGGTGTTCCAACAAAATGAGGCCAAATACACATTAAAACTGGTTTCTTAATGGATAAAACAGACTAACATTAGGCCTTCTGAAAGTTCCAACCTGAACCCTGCAGAAAATTTATGAACTGTGCTTAAAATAAGGTCCATGTTATGAAGTAAAACCAGGATGTTTTAGGAACTGCAGCCAGATTGATTCAAAGCCCCTCCTCTGTTGATCAGTGCATTCCCTTAACAATCATTCTGTTTTACTGTTTACTCAGAAAATTCTGTCTATTAGAGAAAATATTTTACTTTCCCTAATCCAAGATTGTTCCATCTTTAACTCAAACAGAACCTCAAAATATGTCAAATGTTCTGAGCTTCGTCCCATTTTACACTGCTTTGTTTTCATTGATCTATCAAAGGCTCCTCATCCTTGTTCTAGTTTTGTTAGAGGCTACTTCCACTGTCAACAGTTATTTATTGTTCAGGACAGGGAATCGTGTTAATAACAAGATTCTATATAATCTGCTGGTTTACTTGGAGAGAAAACATTTTTGATCAACAGGCATTTTAGAATTCACCGAATCTGATGACGTTATAACAAGAGTGAACTGAATGTATGAAACTGGCTTTGAATCTAAACTCGTTGATGTCAGCTGGACTTCTCATTTCTGTTTACTGCTTTGAGATGACTTTTGTTATGAGTTGGCGCCACATAAATAAATAAACTTTTATTTATGCATCCATTTTTATTCAGGTTTTTTGTCTCAGCTTTTAAATCTTTTGTTTTTTGAGATCCTACTTGACTTGTTTTGTTTGAAAAGCTCTATGTGGTATAGTGAAGTAGAATTGAGTTAAAAATATACAACTTTATGACACAGGTATTTAAACATTACGTTTGAGCCTCTACACACAATGTCACTCTGTATAGAAGAAACAAACTCTGTTATAAATTTGTTTTTTAAAATCATTATATAACTAGAAAAGCACTCAGAGAGCGCAGACCTCCGCCAAGCAGCACTTGGACATATTGTAGAAAGTATTATGTCTGTACCCTTAAAAAAATTCCTGGATCCAGAGGGTAATCCAGATCACCCCCAAAATCTAATTGATTGTTCTTTGGGTCATTTCTGAACTTTCCTGAAAATGTAATCAAAATCTATCCATTAGTTTTTGACTTATCCTGCTAACAAACAGACAAACCCTGATGAAAACATTATCTCCTTGGTGGAGGTAATTATATTGTATTAGTTTTTCACACACCAATAAAGAATGGTTTAAGTCAATAATAGTCCCAAAATGTAGGACATTCATATTTATGAGTGTATATAAACTTGTGAGTGGCACGGCAGAGCTGGAAACTAAAGCAAACCGTATATACTGTACAACTACAGTTGAAATACTGTGGAATGTGGCTCTAAGAATAACTGATAGTATTACTGTTTGTAGTTTCTTCAGTGAATCAGTACATTTGGTTCTAGTTGTAGACACGAAGGATGGAGAGGGTTCTAGCTGTGGACAGGAAGGATCTCCTGTAGAGGGTTCTAGCTGTAGACAGGAAGGTTCTCCTGTAGCAGTCTGTGTAGCAGCAGATCTGAAGAAGCTTCTGACTCAAGACACATTGATGATGAATTACTGTATTGAGTAGATGATGCTTCGAGTTTCTCTATGATGGCTTTCATTTTATAAAGCACCCTTCTTTGCTCTACAGAATATCTTCCCTCATTGGCTGTTTTCACACCCACTATAAAGGTAAGAACACCTGTGGAGCTAAAATATTCAACAGAAACCTCAGAAAAAAACATTTTTAATGGAAGGGCCTATTTAAGTCCTTTTGACAATATCTCTTATTCTGGTTCTGTGAGTTGCCTATTAAGAGTTTTTCACCCACACTTCTTGGGTCTTGTTATTTGTGCTGTTCTCATGATTGTCTTATTTCTAATGTTCTGTAATTTAGTCTTACAACAGATACTTGTAAATAACTCTGAAGAAATTAATGTAAACCACATAAACAGAATGTAAAAGTCAAGGTGCTACACACCTGTATCCAAAACAAAAACTGACAGAAGACTCACTAAAGTCTCTGTCAGTGTGTGTTCCAGGACAGCTGTGGCTACAATATGTGTGTAGTTTATCACCACCAAACGTGTGTGTGTGTGTGTGTGTGTGTGTGTGTGTGTGTAAATGGGTGAATGACATACTGTAGTGTGACGCGCTTTGGGAGTTACCTGACTTAAATGAAGCGCTATACAAGTACACACCATTTACCTGAATGGTATACTATAACTGTAGAAGTTAAGGAGTCATTTTAACCACATAAAGAGTACATGATGACATAAACAAGAGAAGCAAAAAATACTTCTAACAGCAAAAAAAAAACGTAAAAAACTCTCTTCTTCCTACATCCTGCTGTGCTCTGCCTCATTCTTACAATCTCTCTGCTCCCTAGATCTTCCCTCTCTGGTTTCCATCTTCATACATCAATCTGACCTCGCCTCTCTTTATGTCTTCTTTATACTTTTTCTCATTTCTTTCTGCACGCACACGGCCATGCAGTCACTGATACATTCTCATGGAAATGAGAACCAGTCACGGAGTGGGAATCAGAAGATGAAAGGGTGCATTGTGGGACTGGATGACTGAGTGACTGAAAGTGTAAAAGGGCCAAAGCAGTAAAGCTGTCAGTCTCTACACATTAAACACACAGAAGAGAACCAAAGGTGTGATGCAATAACAGCTGTCAGGGCTAATCTTTACAGGGCTAGGAGGATTAAAACAGGTGTTCTAATTCAAATACAACTTTATATAACTATTTTCATAACAATGTCAGTACAAATATTTTGTTTAGATAAGTGTTGAAAGACATTGGTAACAAAAGTCTAATGAAAGATTGTTTTTTTGTAAAAGTATTAAATAATTAAATATGGAGTCATGCTCCTGTGGCAAAGATGAAAGCAGTCTCACTGCTACGGAGGCCCCAAAGGGTCATGGGCGAAAAAAATACTTTCTCGTGCACATCAGACACTGTTGTTGTCAGGGTCATGTCCACAGAGTGCCACATTTTATTTATTTATAAATAAGACCATTATGTTAGTGTTTCCTTTTATTAGTCACCATTTTTACATACAAGTTAGTGCCATTAACATGAATAATGTAAAAAAAACATGTTCCTAATGCTTCTCACATGTTAGATGAGGAATAAACAAAGTGGGAAATGCAGTAACAGTTAAAAATATAACTGCCATTTTCAGTTAGTCATGTTCTGTACCTGCTTGTTCCTGTTCAGGGTCACAGGTAGCTGGTGTCTATCTTCAGCATTCATTGGGCAAGAGGCAGAGTTACACCTGGACAGGTCACCAGTCCATCATAGAGCCACATATACGTATAGACGGTCACAGAAAGGTCCCAGCCTGGTTTAGAACCCAGGACCATCTCCCTGCAAGGAAATGGCTACCCACTGCATCATCATGCAGCCCCTGCCATTTTCAAACCCTAAAAACGATAAAAGCAAAATAATAGATTTTTCTATAAATGACAGCACTGTAGTCTGTTTCCTTTCATAATTTCAATAAACGGGTTATGAAAGAGTAAAAATAAAAACCCAACATCACTGAGAAAAGCTTAATGTCATAAGATACAATAAATTAGCCTCAAGATAAAACCTTTTACAATTTTTTTTTTAAGTTCCAATTGTTGTGTAGATTTCATTAATTTAAGACTGAAAAAATAATAATTCAGGTACATTATATTACACACAGTAGATTGAACAACTATAGATTAACAAATAATACCTGTATTTGAAACAGTAATCACTTTTGTAGAAATGTTCTTTGAGCCACTGAACTCCTTGCTCTCTATCCACTGTAAAAAGATTTCTAGAAAGAAAGAAAACATTTCTTATTGTTGCTACTAAGAAAAACAAATCACTACTTACAATAAGGAATCTTCAATTCACGGTTTTAAGATTGTCTTATGAAAAAAATCAGTGCAAACTGCTTCATTCATCACAACAAAACGTCCAGTCTCTTTGTCGTATGAGGGAACACCTGAGAAACACTGGGAAGAAAAAATAAAGGGTATTAGTAGTTTGGGCTTAACTCTTTGCATTGGGTTGATATAAATTTTTTTTTTTAAATCTATGGAAAAGTGTGCCAATAGTTTATCAGAGAGCTCGTTTTAGAGAGAATATGTAAATATTCAAATGATAATTAAAGCAAAGTCTTAAAATTCTAATAAAACTAAACAACGGTAGCAAACTAAATCATACATATTTAAATTTGTTATTTACAAAGATGTCAAACTCACTACTTACAAAAAGTTTTGAGATATTCGGCTTTTGGGTAAAATTTATGGAAAAAGTTCCCACTACAGTGATGTTACATTATGAAAACAGGATAGTATAAGTATGTGATGGTGATGTCTTCATCTGACAGTTTACTGAAACAAAATCCAACAACAGCTAGTGAATAAACCACAACGTGTCAATGTCACAATAACAAGTCATGTGATCTTTTGCATCAATTACAGCTTGACAACGACGTCTCATGCTGTTCACAAGTTGACTTATTGTCTGTTGAGGAATGACATCACACTCTTCTTGAAGATCCTCAGGTCATTGAGGTTCTGGGGTTCAGAGTTACGAGTCTACACGGAGACCTAGCTGATCCCAGAGCTATTCTATTGGATTCATGTCTGGAGAAAGTCCAGGTCCCTCCTTCTAGGTGCCCCAGTCTCCAGCAGCTGTTCACTAATGATCTAGTGATCTAATGACTAATGATCTAGAACATTATGGTGCATGGAGATGAAATAAGGCCTGTGTTGTTCATGCAGGGACACAATGACTGGATAAATGATGCTATTCAGGTGGTTTGGACTAGTCACAAAGTGTAAAACAGTTCTGTATCGACTAGACACCTGTCCACATTGTAACACCACCATTGA
This sequence comes from Pachypanchax playfairii, assembly GCA_006937955.1. Lineage (NCBI taxonomy): Eukaryota > Metazoa > Chordata > Actinopteri > Cyprinodontiformes > Aplocheilidae > Pachypanchax > Pachypanchax playfairii. The sequence goes on along the minus strand of SSNP01000138.1, from coordinate 928,510 downwards.
GCTCTCTTTAATGTCTCCTACATTGTTTGCCTCCATCATCATTTCTACTCAATGTGAACTGACTTTCATCAGAGAACATCACGGAGGCCCACTGGTCCCTCATCTAGCATAAATGCTCCTATAGGTCCAAGACAACACCTGTACCTGGTGGTGTGTTCAGGTTCCCATGCAGGTCATCTAACACAGACACTGATGTAAACAGTTTCTAAAGGTCTGATGTGACACTTGGTGCCTCTCAGCTCCTTAAATGTCCTTGAAGTTGAGTACTACTACTACTGTCATTTAGCAGACGCTTTTATCCAAAGCGACTTACATTGAGAGAACATACAAGCAAGAAATCAAAGAGAAGGAAACAATATAAGGAGGCGGACTGTTTGGAGTCCAGTTTAATTCCGACGCTGATACATCAAGTGTATCAATTTTTTTTTTTTTGTAGAGATAAACTCCCAAATCGCTATCATAAATCAATCCTACATTAAGACTGAAAGTGTTCTTTAAAGAGGTGAGTCTTAAGTCTGCTCTTAAAAGTAGCTGCCGACTCTGAGGATCGGACCGAGTTTGGTAGGTCATTCCACCATCGGGGGATAACAGAGGAGAAGAGTTTGGAACATGAGTAACCATCATTATTTGATTTCACAGGACTCTGTTCACAATGAAGCATCATCAGCGTGGGACGTGGACAAAGGATGTCCACTCTGCTTTCTGTTACAACCTGCTGATGACACTCTGTAACACTCCAAGCTCAGTAGCCTCTTCAATCTAAACATCCTGTTTGAAGCCTCACATTGTCACGGTCCTGTTGATCATCTGTTAGGTTGGTCTTGGTCTCACGGTGTGAACATGAGGCTGTTTAAATACCAACTCTTATACAGGAAATTTATTAGTCAATTCATGGATCAAATTGCTTGTGAATTTATCTGTTAAACTCCTTATTAGAGAACAAGATGTGTAAAAAGCACTGAAATGTTGAAAACGTACAACCAAAAGTTTAGAGATGAACTTAATGTGACCTTCACTAAATGTCACAGTACAACCTAGGTTCATCCTGAAAGTTGACCTGAAAATCTCTAACTTTTTGTGAACAGCGTATAATGAGTTTGACAACGAAAAATATCATAAATTACAAAAACTATCAAAAGTCAAAAATCCTCTTACCTGTTAGAAATTCCCCATTCATTATACACTTCAGAAATTTAAAAGTGCATGTTATAGATTCTGTTGAAAAGATAGAGCGAAACAGTCTCATGTAGAGGTATTTCAGGATCATACGGAAGCTGACGCACGTTCAAGTTACAATAAGGCTGTAAAGGCTGTGAAGAAAAGAACGCCAAACAAAACTACAACAGCTGCATTTCTCCTTTGGCACTTCAAAATCTCTTTAATCATAGAAAGGATATTACTTTTTGAACTTGACAATTACTTACATGTAGTATAAAATCAAACATCAAAACGATGTAATTGCAGTGGACACATCAAGATGCTAGATGGCACCAAACAACAGTGAGCTCATTTGTGAAGATAATGGAGTTTTACAAATGAGACAATAGGCAAAATGTAAAAAGGAAAAAAAAAATAAGCATTTTTAAAATTTAATGTTAACACACAATAGTAAAAGCTGAAAATCTTACAAATTTAAAAAAATCTAGTCAATGTGTCAGAAAAAGTAGATCTGCAGCAAAATCACTGAAACAGCTGGTGAGACCGCTTTCACAGGCATAATTAAAAACATAAGAACCAAGTTGACAAAAAAAAGGAAAAGTACATCTACAAGCACAGATGATACTGAATATGTCAGACAACATTTAAGTATTTGCCACCCAAGCCACAACTTTGCTATCTGGATTTGTGGAAGGGGGACAAAAAAACTGCTAAGTGACTTTTGTATAGAAAACCATGACGTAATTATTCTACTCATAGTCTCCTGATGTTTCGCTTGCTTCGAGCACTTCCTGGAAGTAGATTGTCTTTCTTGTGACGACCAGCAGGCTGACTCCCACAATCCCTGGAGCCATGAAATGCACACATACATGAAATGCAAAACTGAAACCCACAGTCAGCTCTGCTGCAAACACCCTCTCCTTTTACTGAATGACACCGTGCAGGATGTTGACATCTAGGGCAAGGCTTAAGGGATTCATCAACAAAAAGGGTTTTAGCAACCTAAAAGACAGTTATTCAAAATTACTTAATTTGAATGTCCTCCCACTTTGTAATTTTTATTACATTATTTACAAGAGCTTACCTCCAGAAACTTCTCTCGTTTGCTTCCACTGGCCGTGCTTGAGGCACTGTGCTGTAAAGACGTTAAAGTGCTGTTTGCGGACTGGGGAGTAGAGTAGCTTAAAGTTCTGGATTGGGCCTGAACAGTCTTCAAGGCTGATCTCTTCGAAAGTGCATATCTGGTCTCTGCGACTGAGACATGGACAGCACCTCCATGCTATGACACAAACAGCAAATGGATCAGTAACTTTAAAATGAATAAATTCTAGTATAAAATTGGTTCCAGTCCAAGCAACAGTGCTTTACTTTGTTATAGAGTTTTAAGATGGGAGCAAGTTTTTCAGCTTGTCATGTGACAGTCTACTGAAGCTTCTTACGCAGATGAAGTTCTGAGTTTGTCATTTTTTTTAAAAAACAGCATCACAGTGTCTCCAGTTCAGTCTGTTGTCCAGGTGAACACCAGGTATTTATACTCCTCCACCACCTCCACTTCTTCTCCATGATGGAAACGGGTTTTGGCATGTTGCTGCTCTTCATAAAATCCACAATCATCTCCTTTGTCTTCTTCACATTCAAGATGAGATGATTGTTTCCACACCAGGACACAAAGTGGTCCACCAGTTCTCTGGAATCAGTCTCTGATCCACCAACAACTGCAGAGTAATCAGAGTATTTTTGTAGATGACAGAACTCTGACCTGTACTGAAAGTCTGAGGTGTACAGAGTGAAAAGGAATGATGAGAGTACAGTCCCCTGTGGTGCTCCTGTGCTGCTGATCACCTGCTCACAACACACAATCCTTCAGTCTCTTAAACTGTGGTCCTTTTGTGAGGTAGTCCTTAATCCAGGTGATTGTGGAGGCATCTACCTGTGTCTTCTGGAGGTTTTTACACAGTAAAACAGGCTGAATTGTGTTAAACACACTAGAGAAATCAAATAACATGATCCTCACAGTGCTGCCTGCTTTGTCTAGATGACAGTGGGTTTGTTGAAGCAGGTATATGATGACGTTTTCCACTCCAACCCCATGGCAATAAGCAAACTGCAGCGAGTCCTGAAAGGAGCTTGTTTGTTTATTTAGGTGGACAAATATAAGCATCTCCAAGACTTTCATGATATGGGATGTTCAGGGCAACAGTCCTGCAGTCATGTAGGACTGTTGAATGAGGTAAATTTAATACTTAAAAAAAGTTATTTTTCAAATATGCATCTACATATGAATATACTGAAAAAAACACAAATATATATTTTCCCAATATATGGATAGGATACTTTGTTAAAGTGTGAGGTGCTGGGGTTTTTATGCTTTGCACCCCACGTTATGCAGAGGGGCTTCCCAAAACCCTCACTACCACACGCAGGTAAAATCCACTTGTACTTGAACACGAACACCCTAGCATTCAGTGCCCGCATGCTGCAGCTACAACAAAACAAAATTCCACCATCGTGCCCGTCAAAAGAAAGATCTGACCTCAAATTGTTAAAGGAAATAGTGTATTTTCATTCTACACCCCTCTAAACAGCTCGTTGACGTATTAATGTTATTAAAAATAGCTTTTTATGAAAATGTTCCATATTGCACCTTTAACTTTATGTTCTGTCTCAATAGGCATTGGCATCAATTTGAAATCAATAAATTTAATTTGAAAAAGTTTTGTGACAGGCTAGTCAAACTTTCTGAAATGCCCTTACAGCAACTCCCCCAAAAAATAGAACAAAGTAGTTTATCGTATTTAGGTCAGATGAACATACAGAGCAGTCAATGGTATCAATTGCTTCATCCTCCAGGAACTACCTGCACACTGTTGCCACATGAACCCAGGACCTACAGCACTAGCAAAGGTTCTAACAACTGGTCAAAAGATTTCCGATAGTATAATCCTTAATTTTATCCTAATATCAAATTGCAGCCAGGATGTCACGGATTCTACTTTACAGGTCTGTGTGTTGCTCTACAGATCTGCTACCCCAGACAAACTCCGACCCACCACCAAAACGATCATACTAAATGTTTCAGGCAGCACAATGTTTACTGCAGCTTCTCCAGACCCTTTCACGCAAGTCACATGACCCCAGAGTGTAGATCAGGGATGTCAAACTCCAGGTCTAAAGGGCACTACCCAGCATGTTATAGATGTTTCCCCTTCTTTAACACACCTGACTCATATCCTCAGGATGTCAGTAGTTGCAGCAGAAGCCTGTTAACACATCGTTAATTGTTGTGGATCCCCTTGCATCAATCAGGTGCGTTGAATGAGAGAAACACCTAAAGCCTCCAAGACCCTGCCATTTATAACTGAGAACTCAAATGGAACCTGTACAATGAAATTTGCTCTGTGATTCCCCCATACACAATTGACAAAATGTCATATACACTACCAGTCAAAAGTTTAGATATACTTTTTCAAAAATAAATCTGCTTTTCTGTTTATTTAAACCATGTTGGCAGTGATTCTCAATGCATCCTGGGATGTTCGCCACCCTCTCACTTACAAAGAACATTCCTGTAAAATCTCAGGTTTCAAAGGCAGAGAAGTGGGGACACTCCCCATTCTCCTTGCCAAATCAAATACTTTAGACAAACACTTTTCTTGACATGAACAAGTAAAATGGAGAGAGAGGTCAAAGAGTGAGGGTGGATGGATTAAATGGGATTGAGCCCAAGTGTAATAATGGTGACAAAGAAAAAAAAACATTACCTCAAGAGCCGCCTCTACTTCACTCAGGTAGTTTCTTCTCCTTAGGCTAGCATAACTGTCCTGTTGGATAATTTCTCTCCAGATTTTGCACACCTTACCACACCTGTTAAACAAATTAGTTGAGGATAAAAATGAAAGCACATTCATTTTTAAGCCCAAGATTTTGATCACTCAATAAGTATGCCTATAATTCTTAAACATTTTAACTTTATAAAATAAGTATTATAAGATGAATTGCTGCTTTTGTTTTATTTTTCAGCAACGTCTTGTATTGGAAGTAACCTCATTCGCCGCTTCATTGGGTACACCTTGCTAGTACCCATCAGAAGATGGATACACAGTGGTCTTAAAGGATGAATATAATCAAAAATACTCAGGTAGGATATGGCATTTAAACAATACTCAATTGGGACTAAGGTCTCAAAGTATGCCAAGAAAATATCCTCCACACCAATACACCACCAGCAGTGGCCTAAACTGCCAATACTGACTAGGGTCAGTTTCACTACTGGTGGCTTGAGGCAATTCCTGGATTGTACAGATGTTACACAAGCAGTCCAAATCCACCAGGACATCAAGTTGTCACTGCCAGAATATTTGTAGTTTCTGTCATTCTTCTGAAGGACTCCTATGCCCATGTGAAAAATGACAGTTATCTGGAGCCTCCCTGATTGTATTTTGTTATAGGACTTCTATACTAGGCTTGGTTTGTCCAAAACAAAACACCACGTTCAAACATGGGGTGGTCTAAGTGTGCCTGGCACCAGGCCACTTTGGGATGAAGGTCTATGATTTAGTAATAGTATAATCAGGACAAAGACCAATGTCTTGGACCCTCGAATAAAAGAGAGAAGCAGAGCTGTCGAGTAGTCACCACCTCACGGTGATCTGGATTTGGTGGAAGGGGAGGGTGCTTGAAAGACCCAGTAAACCTAAATGAGTAACAAAGATGAACTGGGAAAATTTGGCAGAGGACCCTGTCCGGGAAACCTTCAGCTCAAACCTCCAGACGAGTTTTTCCTGCATATATCAGGGAACATTGGGGAAATGGAATCTGAGTTGGCCAAGTTTAGATAGTTATTTTTCCCTGCCAAAGTGGCAATCAGAAGACCCACTGGTGGACACCAGAGATGATGCAAGCCATCAAGCTAAAACTAGGAAGCCTTTTGAACTTTGTTGTCTTGCGTGGATCGAGAGAATGCCTGTGGAGAGGCAGACTGGGGTGGTGGTCCCAATTTTAAAAAGGGTGACCCAACATTGTGCTCCAGCTATAGGGGATCACACTTCTCAGCCTCCCTGAGAAAGTTTACCTCAGAGTGTTGGAAGGGAGGCTCTGACATCATGGGAAATAGAGGGTTTCTAACAGTGTAAGACTTAGTCAAGAAGCACTGTTGCATTAAACAATGCACCAAAAAACTGCTTTACTTTTGTGTCAAATACATTCATTAAAACTTTACACTAGAAATAATAAAATCTGTTGGAAACATGAATGCATTACCTGTAGATTGTCTCAGCATTCAGCTTGCTTAACAGAATGGCAAGGACATGCTTGAGATTCCTTTTCTTCAACTCTGTGAGGATGTCCACCTTCACAAGGCCCATTTTCCTGCCAATCAGTCCAGCCAATGGCATAGTCATCCTAAAGGTGACTGGACTCTTGGCCAGTGCGACTGTTGACTTCAACTCTTCCTCCAAGCTTGGACTTCGACCAGGAAACATTCGAGCTTTGTGCTGGCATAAAGTATGAACCAACTGTAAGGCTGGTGTCAAAGAAAGATTAATCGGGGTGGTTCTGAGAGGAGTGACAGCAGGATCAGAAGAATCCGAACAATTACGTGTTGTGTTTTCGAGCTTGGATGTAGATGCTCTTAATGGAGTTCTCCAGACATGTTTTGCAGAAGAAAAACTACTGAAATATTTAGCAGATTGCAAACTAGAAGGGGTGGCTTCTTCAAAAACCTCATCTTTTTTAGAATAGCTGTCGCACTCTGAGGGCCAGTGATGTTTTATTTCCACCGGATCTTCCTCAGATTGAGAGCCACCTTCTTTAAGAGTGGAAAGTCTGTACTGACGCTGGAAACGAGAGCGTCGCTTAGTATCTGACAGATTTGGGGTTTCCCCATTCCCTCTGGAAGCAGAGATGAGCAGCTCATGGAATGAGCCATTATGGTCCACTGAGGAGTCTTGGGATTTATCAAGTGTCAGGGAACAAAATCCGCTGTCCTCGCACGCAGACCTGTTCCAGGGTTAGTAAAATAGATTATACATAAGAATTTGGTTCATTCTCTATTAAAAAACATACAACATATACAGAGACTTAAATGATAACATTTATTAGAAACTTGGAAATTTTAACATTAAAACTGCAATCTGGAGTTTTCCCCTTTTCAGGAATTCAGAATTTTTGAAATTCCATAAAGGTGTTAGTCTGACCTGGTTCTGTAACATAATGTAGGAAAAATGTATTTTTTTCCCCGCCTTTTTCAAAGTATTATTAGCATAGACAATACAGTATTTGTGCTTTCATTGCTTTGTGTTAGCCATTATCAAATGTAATTTTATGTTAAAATTCAAATGTTTTGGAATTTTGGTTTAATTGCCGGAATTCTTTTTGTTGTTTACATTTGCGTAATGCTTCCTGGAAATGGAAAAAGTAGTTCAAGTTCAATGTAAACAAAAATATTTACCTGATGTCTTTGGGAGTCTGCACTGATGTTGGTGTGCAGAAAAAACTTGCATTGTCACAGAGGATATTTGAGTCACTAATTTCTGGTGTAAAGACGGGGAGCAACTTGCCAAATCCTGGAGTATCTAAATCCATTTGGTCAGATGAGATGTTTTCACTGATTTCTGTTTCTATGAGGGAAACACTTCTCTCAAATGAAGGGAGGTGACAAGCATCAAGTCTGTCATCTTGGAGAGTTGATGTCCTCATTTGTGTGAAAAAGAGACGCCGCTTCCCACCAGACAGAAACAGATCCTGGTCCAACTTTAAAGTGTTTGAAGGCCCATCAGTCATAATGTCTAGAGACTCAAATGATGCATGGAGCCTTTGTTCAGACATGACACTGAAGGTGGATTCAGTAGTTGTAGTTGAAAGGGATGTTGTACTGTTATTGTTGACTGTAGCAGGTTTGCACATTGGAAGTCTGTGCCGCAGTGAAGCATTTCTCTTACATACTTTTGGCGTTTCACACCAGTTAACAGCAGAAGACTGCTGCACTTCCCTGCAGTCTGTGCCCAAAGACTTGGATTCTCTGGACTTTTCTTTAGGAGTCACAGTAAACCTAAAGTTCTCTTTAGGAGTGTCATTGAATTCTGCAGGAAACATGGAGCTACAGGAGTCCATTCCAATGATGTTCCGTGGGCTGTGGAACAAATCTGAGTATCCACTGTCAGTATAGTCATAACTATGCTGGGGTTTGTAGTTTTGTGGTTGGACGTTAGATTCTGGAGTGCACTGCATTGCCTTTCCTCTTGTGTTCCCTTGATGCTCCTCACAGAAGTCTAAAGTCAACAAAAACAAAATAAAACTGGTATTGGAGTTCAAATCTGAGGCAGCTCTTAGAAGTGAAATAACTTTAATGGGGTCGACACACAGGAGGCAACATCACCTCTCCTCCATTTTCTATGGGACAAGTGTTACAAAAAGATGATCGCAAGTGTCCCTCCTGTTAAGCGAAAGGTGAAAATCCTCATGTCCAATTTTGCACTCATGAATACGTAGGCATGTGATACAATCACAGAAAGTTGAGAAATTTTTAAGTTTTCATCACTGTCGCTCAGAGGAGGACCAATCAGCAGAGGTTTCATTGCCTGACCAATGAGCTGACAGAATGCTACTCTGTCATCTCAAGGAAAATTTGATACTTTCAATGTCTTGTTCGTCTCTTGTATAGCAAAGTCAGAAGTAATATTTCACTTTACTCCAGCAAAGTCTTGTGACACTTCATAAAGCTTTTTTCACCTCTGAACTACTTTGATACCTCAAAACTCACTCTAATCGGACAGCCAAACGAGACAATCCGGTCAAAAATAATAGCAAATTCTTCAAAATAAAATACCGCGATTGACAAATGCAATAATTGTGTATCTAAACAGACTATAGAGATGAAAATAAACAACACATGCACAAACACACAGTGCAACAGAGTGTGCTGACTACGTTGGGGGGGTGGGGGGTGTCTAAACAAACGGGGAAAGAGTAAGATAAACCCCAACACCTGAAGAAACTGCAAACAAACAGGTTCCATACTGTGGGAAGTCACACCTATAATTCACGCCAGGTCTCATTGGATTAGGAATAAGATGGATAAGATTAAAATGAAAATAATCAAGATAATGTAATACTCGTTTACAAAAACTACATAAAATAGTAATACTAAAAACTAATAAAATAGAGAATTAAAGTTCTGAAGTATTTACAGTTAAATTAAATTTCTCACATTTGAACTAATGTTTATCATCTTTTTTATATATTTAAATACACATTTAGGTCTAGCAGGTACATTTCACCAGTCCACACACCTGTAAAGAAACAAATGGCGCGCTACTCACCAGTCACGTGCTCTCTAAAATGTCAATGTAAAGAGTTTTAACGGCCCAAACCAACAACTTACCTCCTTTCGTTTAGTGCTGTAAAACTGTGTTTTATTGTTGAGAGGGGTTTTAAATCGATTATACTGTGAAAAGGTCACTGTAATAGAAAAATAGGGCGTGAGCACGAGACCAATTAATGAGCATTTCATGAAAACACCTGCGGGCCGGGCAAAAATGTTATTAAAATGAACAAATGTCCATAGGTTTAAAAGTTAGATTCATTTATGACGTGCGTTCTGCGCATTTAGCATATGAGACAGTATTTTCCGAGCAGCGTTAACCTTAAAACCCCCAAATTAATACCAATACGACACACTTACGTTCAGATAAAACGACGCTGCAGGTTGTAGAAATGACGTCCTCGCCTCAGGTTCGGTTCCTGAGCGTCCACCCCTCCTGTTCCTAAAACTTAGATATTTCTGTATGAAGCTGCTGAAACACCATTTTCAAATTTGGATTCCTAGTGTCACGTGTTTCCGATTTAACACTCAGCTGGTCTTCCGCGGGTGGTTACCATAGCAACAGACTTTGTGTCGTTGGTCGTTTAGCACATTTAGCAAGTGAAGTAGCTTCTTTTGCTACAACTTTTGTAGATTCTCTGTAAGTCAATAGATTAGTTGTCAAAGACAGACCCTGACCGGAGGTAAAATGAACCCATATGACTTCAGAAAATCAATAATTTATTAATTCTTGGGTGATTATGTTACACGTGGAAATGTTTGTTGAATCTCTTTTAGCTCAAACATGATACTTCTTTTAGTCCAAGCAGTTATGTACGTGCTCACAGTATGTGATGTAATAAACAAAAATGTGGAGTAAAGTATTGTTTATTTTACAAAGTTGTACAATAATTTCACGTGTAAATTGTAACTGATTATTTTTTATCCATTTGAAAAATGCAAATTGTATCAATATGTGCTGTGAACATCAGTTTCCTTCTAAACAGTGTTGGTTTGCACAAACTCCGGGATTTTCTGGAATCCAGGTGTTCTAATGAGACAAACATGTAAATATTGTTATTGTTTTGCTTTAGCAGGATGCTGTTAGAAAAGCTGTAGAGTGAAACAATCATAGAGATTTATCCTTCATGCTGCATGCAGACCTGAACTCAACATCATGGATTATATTGGGGAGAACATGAAGAGACAGAAGGACACAGAAAGTAATGACAGAGTTCCTTCACAAACTGGCTGCATATGAAGAATTGCTGCTGTTTTAAAGTTACAGCTGCTTACAACAAATATAGATTTCATTTAGATTTTTTCTGCTGCCTTTTGCACAGTACTGTACATTGTGATATGGTTTTTACAGGATGGCTTTAAAGGAACTGTAATTGTGATTTCTATGTGGTGACATTTTTAGACATGAATCCAGACCCAGTTTTGTCTCTTCAAAGCGGCGCCACTGACTCCCAGGGAAAGATTCCAGTGGATCACCTGGACTATGATTTCATTAAAAAGTGCAAAGATGCAAAATACCTGGAAAAGATCTTGGAAGTTCTCAGGTAAGAACAGCTGAATTCACAATTATAATTTTTTTTACAAAATAATTTGAAATAACTCACAATTTTCCATTTAAAACAGATTTTTATCATTCTCAACAATCAAAGTCATACAAAAAACTGAATATTAAAATGATACTTTAAAGAGGTAACACTACCTTTCATGAGTTATCAGGCTTTGAAACCCTGTCAAGATATCTGTATCACGAAAACTTTTTCTAACAAGCTTCAATCAGAGTCATTAGAGTGTGAAATATCCCAGCTTGAAAAATGTAAATAAAGTTGTTAAATAACAATTAACGGGCAATAATAGACCACAAAATATAAATATATAGAAATGAGCACTAATGCTAAAATTGTGGTGCAAATATTAGAAAATATTAAAAATCAAATATTATGTAAAAAAACAACATTGTCCTTCAGTTTGACCAGTAATTAAACTGTGTCTCACATGATGCCTGGCAGCAAATCAAATGTTTGTAATGAACAGTGATTATTAATTTGATCTTTGATTCACTTTGTGTGTGAAGGACTGGTGAAGAAGGTATTTATCCTCATCTGACTGATTTCTGTGAGAGTCATTTGGAGAAGCTGAACCCAAAGAGCAGAGCTCTCAGGAAGGAATCACCTGCATCCACAGCAGCCAGCATGTCTAAAGATGAGTGGAGTCACATAATCAATGAGTTGAAAGTATGATACCCAATAGTTTGGTTTTTTCTTTACACATACAGACGCAGACAAATTTGTTGACGTTCTTCTCTAAAAACACAATAAATAAGTAACAGTTTTCTCTGAAATAACTTGAAACTGAGATTTTAATAACGTCCCTTATTGTTTATTCCTTACTGACACAAATCAGACTTGAGTTTCGACCATTGATTCAGCTGAATATTTTACATAATTACACAAAAAGGACATGAATAAACAGATGGTACCTTTCATTTAATATTTTCTGGCAGCACCTTTAGCAGCAGATTGTGATGGTCAGATCTTTCCTGAAGGTCTCGACTCTCAAAGGATCTTTTAAAAAGAGTCCTCAGCCCTTTCTGGGTGTTTTTATCTGCGTGTTAGTGGTGATTCTCCTGTTGTACGACCATGACCTGCAGCTGAGGCTGAGCTTTCTGACACTGGGCAGGAAGTTTCCATCCTGGAAGCCTTGGTAGTGTTTTACCTGCACAGATACACGTTCTCTGTTCTTGATGTACCAAAGCAGAACCAAAACAAAACCCAGCCTCCCTCTGTTTTCCACAGAAGAAGTGTTGTTTATAAGGTTTCCTTCTGTAAACACAGTGCTGAGGCAAGTGGCTAAAAACAATCCAGTTTTGTCTCATCAGACCAGACGACATTCTCCCTGAGAACTTGGGGTTTGTCAACGTGCATTTTAATGAATTTCAGTTTGGCTTTTCTGTCAGTAGTGGAGTCAATCTTAATCTTCTTCCATGTAACTCGTTATAATTTAAATTTTACCATTGGTGTGATCAGAAGGTGACGTACCTTGACCTTGCAGCTCAGATTGATTTAGTTTGGGAAGGTTTTTTTGCTCTTTTTTTGCCATCAGTTCTTTCATTCTGATGAACCTGAGCTTGTATTTTCTCAAGGCTAAATATAACTTTTTGATAATCTGACAGCTGGTGGTACAGAAACAGGAAGCTGTTTACAAGTTGTTAGAGAGGTTTCACCTTTGCTTTCTCTGGTCCATGTTCAGTGTGGTGCACACAGTTAAACCATAACATCCCACATAAGTAACATCACCTGATGTAAATGAAGCAACATTTGCAATAAAACTGACTGATAGCTGACATTTAACCTCATGCTGAGTTTTACAGCAGTGGTTGTTACCAGTGTGTCATGCTGGTTTCTCACTATCGCTCATATAAGAAATGAACCTAATGGAGGAAACAAAGTCTGGATCTGTATGTTAAACATCATGAAATCATCTATTTGAAAATACCTTGGTAAACAATAGAAAATGCAGGAAAAGTCTAAATAAAATATTTTCTTTCCACGTGTGAAACTGAGAAGATTAAATTTAGCGTGCAAGATGTAAATCTGACAGCAAGGTTACTCAAATACAGAACATGTAGTTTTGGTACCAAAAATCTTCTTTTAGAGAGAAAAGGTGCTGCATTCTTGAAAATAACCACCATCTGGTATTTTCACGTGGGTAATCTATCAGATTTGTTCAGTCCTGGAGACAATCCCAGTAAATTTGGTGCTTGGATCATATTTTGCACATTTCTTGGGAACATCTGATTTTATCTGTTTTATCAGTACCAACATATTTGGGCTTGTCTACTAAATTATTTGTGCTCTTTGTTGTGACAGTTTTTCTGATATTTTGGATATTGAACATTTTGGGGTTTTTTCAGATGTGGGAAGAAGAAACCAAACACACTGAAACTTTGCTGAAACAGAAGTCAGTGTTTGATGAACATGTGGAACCAAAAATCCCCCCCGTTAGAGGTTCCAACCGCTTTGTTCCACTGAATAAGGTAATCTTATCTCAAACATGTAATTTCATTCCCTGAGACAGATACTAAACAAAATAATTTTCAACTGCAGAATTCACGTTCAAAAGAAAGAGAGAATCCTTCAAAATGTGTTGTTCCCCGGGATTACAGACAATGGGACAAGTAAGTGTTGGATTAAATCCTGTCAGGATTTACAAGAGCTAAATAACAGTTTTTTAACTCAGTATATAAATGATGCACTTAAAAGGGGGAAACATGGTCAAATATACCCACACACTGAATTTTAAGAAAATAAGAACTAATTTAATTCAAGTTGAGAGGCCACATGAGGTCACGATGACCTGGCACAGGTAAAACACCTGCAGACTGTTTCACTGTTTATAACAAAGTCAGAATTATCTCAGCAGCAGGTCGTTTGGCAGGAGGTTTTTCTTTACTCATATTTCTCTCTATTTCCAGATTCGATGCAGAAAAAGAATGTGAAAAAATAGACGAGGAAGAGCTTAACAATGATACATCATCCATTCTAAATACAGGACGTCCCAAAATCAACAAGGAAGTGGACGCCTCACGTAATGCCTCACACACAGCAACGTGTCTGGTATCATATGAGCTGTGTTTTATTTCCTGGGTTTGTTTGTGTCTTGTGTGATCCAGTGCTGTCACAGCAGGAGAAGATCCTTCTAGCAAACTGTGAAAAGGACAAAGGCAATGAAGCTTTCAGAGCAAGTGATTATGAAGAGGCGGTTACATATTACACCAGGTCTGAATCTCTAAACATCTTGTATGAAAAATGTTCCTTTATAGATGTTGCTAAGCATCTGAGTTTTAGGAGTTGAATTAAATCTCTGTTAATAGAGTTTTACTCTAAGGGGCTATGTATAAGGTTACTGCTTAGAAAAGTTATACTTTTCATTCCACCTCAGGAGTCTTTCCATTTTACCCACTGTGGGAGTTTATAACAACCGAGCTCAGGCAGAGATCAAACTCAAGCTCTGGCACGACGCCATGAGAGACTGTCAGCAGGTTCTCCAGCTCCAACCGGATAATAAAAAAGGTGCTTTCTTTAGAATTATTTAAAATTTCTACTATGTTTGTCTAATCTTCTATTATTTTGGACATATGTACATACTTTAATCCCATCTTTAAGTAAAATATACAGTACTCAGATGTGTTGGTACTCTTTCTGGAGCTTTCTGTTTGTCTCATCTGTCAGAGTGTGAATCTGCTTGCAGATGGTTGATCAGCCTTTATGTTTAACATGGACTCTTTGTACCTCAGACAGTTTGGTCTTTGTTTTATCTGGTCCATGTCCAGTGTGGTGCTCACAGTGATACCAAACTACTACACTGAACTGCTGATAAAAACCTCTGATGCTGATTCAAGTTAAACTCTACACACAGGAAGTGAGAGAACGCCACAGCTGAGAGGGTTCTAGCTGTGGACAGGAAGGATCTCCTGTAGAGGGTTCTAGCTGTAGACAGGAAGGATCTCCTGTAGAGGGTTCTAGCTGTGGACAGGAAGGATCTCCTGTAGAGGGTTCTAGCTGTAGACAGGAAGGATCTCCTGTAGAGGGATCTAGCAGTGGACAGGAAGGATCTCCTGTAGAGGGATCTCCTGTAGAGGGTTCTAGCTGTGGACAGGAAGGATCTCCTGTAGAGGGTTCTAGCTGTGGACGGGAAGGATCTCCTGTAGAGGGTTCTAGCTGTTGACAGGAAGGATCTCCTGTAGAGGGTTCTAGCTGTGGACAGGAAGGATCTCCTGTAGAGGGATCTCCTGTAGAGGGTTCTAGCTGTGGACAGGAAGGTTCTCCTGTAGAGGGTTCTAGCTGTGGACAGGAGGGATCTCCTGTAGAGGGTTCTAGCTGTGGACAGGAAGGATCTCCTGTAGAGGGTTCTAGCTGTGGACGGGAAGGATCTCCTGTAGAGGGTTCTAGCTGTTGACAGGAAGGTTCTCCTGTAGAGGGTTCTAGCTGTGGACAGGAAGGATCTCCTGTAGAGGGTTCTAGCTGTGGACAGGATGGATCTCCTGGGAGGGATCTCCTGTAGAGGGGTCTAGCTGTGGACAGGAAGGATCTCCTGTAGAGGGTTCTAGCTGTAGACAGGAAGGATCTCCTGTAGAGGGTTCTAGCTGTGGACAGGAAGGTTCTCCTGTAGAGGGTTCTAGCTGTGGACGGGAAGGATCTCCTGTAGAGGGATCTCCTGTAGAGGGTTCTAGCTGTGGACAGGAAGGATCTCCTGTAGAGGGTTCTAGCGGTGGAAAGAAAGGATCTCCTGTAGAGGGTTCTAGCTGTGGACAGGAAGGATCTCCTGTAGAGGGTTCTAGCTGTTGACAGGAAGGATCTCCTGTAGAGGGTTCTAGCTGTGGACAGGAAGTTTCTCCCGTAGAGGGTTCTAGCTGTGGACGGGAAGGATCTCCTGTAGAGGGTTCTAGCTGTTGACAGGAAGGATCTCCTGTAGAGGGTTCTAGCTGTGGACAGGAAGGATCTCCTGTAGAGGGTTCTAGCTGTGGACAGGAAGGATCTCCTGTAGAGGGTTCTAGCTGTAGACAGGAAGGATCTCCTGTAGAGGGTTCTCGCTGTTGACAGGAAGGATCTCCTGTAGAGGGTTCTAGCTGTGGGCAGGAAGGATCTCCTGTAGAGGGATCTCCTGTAGAGGGTTCTAGCTGTGGACAGGAAGGATCTCCTGTAGAGGGTTCTAGCTGTTGACAGGAAGGATCTCCTGTAGAGGGTTCTAGCTGTGGACAGGAAGGATCTCCTGTAGAGGGTTCTAGCTGTGGACAGGAAGGATCTCCTGTAGAGGGATCTCCTGTAGAGGGTTCTAGCTGTGGACAGGAAGGATCTCCTGTAGAGGGTTCTAGCTGTTGACAGGAAGGTTCTCCTGTAGAGGGTTCTAGCTGTTGACAGGAAGGATCTCCTGTAGAGGGTTCTAGCTGTGGACAGGAAGGATCTCCTGTAGAGGGTTCTAGCTGTGGACAGGAAGGATCTCCTGTAGAGGGATCTCCTGTAGAGGGTTCTAGCTGTGGACAGGAAGGATCTCCTGTAGAGGGTTCTAGCTGTGGACAGGAAGGATCTCCTGTAGAGGGTTCTAGCTGTGGACAGGAAGGATCTCCTGTAGAAGGATCTCCTGTAGAGGGTTCTAGCTGTGGACAGGAAGGATCTCCTGTAGAGGGTTCTAGCTGTGGACAGGAAGGATCTCCTGTAGAGGGTTCTAGCTGTAGACAGGAAGGATCTCCTGTAGAGGGATCTCCTGTAGAGGGTTCTAGCTGTGGACAGGAAGGATCTCCTGTAGAGGGTTCTAGCTGTGGACAGGAAGGATCTCCTGTAGAGGGTTCTATCTGTAGACAGGAAGGATCTCCTGTAGAGGGTTCTAGCTGTGGACAGGAAGGATCTCCTGTAGAGGGATCTCCTGTAGAGGGTTCTAGCTGTGGACAGGAAGGATCTCCTGTAGAGGGTTCTAGCTGTGGACAGGAAGGATCTCCTGTAGAGGGTTCTAGCTGTGGACAGGAAGGATCTCCTGTAGAGGGATCTCCTGTAGAGGGGTCTAGCTGTGGACAGGAAGGATCTCCTGTAGAGGGGTCTAGCTGTGGACAGGAAGGATCTCCTGTAGAGGGTTCTAGCTGTAGACAGGAAGGATCTCCTGTAGAGGGTTCTAGCTGTGGACAGGAAGGATCTCCTGTAGAGGGTTCTAGCTGTGGACAGGAAGGTTCTCCTGTAGAGGGTTCTAGCTGTGGACAGGAAGGATCTCCTGTAGAGGGTTTAGCTGTGGACAGGAAGGATCTCCTGTAGAGGGTTCGAGCTGTGGACAGGAAGGATCTCCTGGAGAGGGTTCTAGCTGTGGACAGGACGGGTCTCCTGTAGAGGGTTCTAGCGGTGGACAGGAAGGATCGCCTGTAGAGGGTTCTAGCTGTGGACAGGAAGGATCTCGTGTAGAGGGTTCTAGCTGTAGACAGGAAGGTTCTCCTGTAGAGGGTTCTAGCTGTGGACAGGAAGGATCTCCTGTAGAGGGTTCTAGCTGTGGACAGGAAGGATCTCCTGTAGAGGGGTCTAGCTGTGGACAGGGGATCTCCTGTAGAGGGTTCTAGCTGTAGACAGGAAGGTTCTCCTGTAGAGGGTTCTAGCTGTTGACAGGAAGGATCTCCTGTAGAGGGTTCTAGCTGTGGACAGGAAGGATCTCCTGTAGAGGGTTCTAGCTGCGGACATGAAGGATCTCCTGTATAGGGTTCTGGTTGTGGACAGGAAGGATCTCCTGTAGAGAGTTCTAGCTGTGGACAGGAAGGATCTCCTGTAGAGAGTTCTAGCTGTGGACAGGAAGGATCTCCTGTAGAGGGTTCTAGCTGTTGACAGGAAGGATCTCCTGTAGAGAGTTCTAGCTGTGGACAGGAAGGATCTCCTGTAGAGGGTTCTAGCTGTAGACAGGAAGGATCTCCTGTAGAGGGTTCTAGCTGTGGACGGGAAGGATCTCCTGTAGAGCTTTCTAGCTGTTGACAGGAAGGATCTCCTGTAGAGGGGTCTCTCTGTGGACAGGAAGGATCTCCTGTAGAGGGTTCTAGCTGTTGACAGGAAGGATCTCCTGTAGAGGGTTCTAGCTGTGGACAGGAAGGTTCTCCTGTAGAGGGTTCTAGCTGTTGACAGGAAGGTTCTCCTGTAGAGGGTTCTAGCTGTGGACAGGAAGGATCTCCTGTAGAGGGTTCTAGCTGTGGACAGGAAGGATCTCCTGTAGAGGGTTCTAGCTGTAGACAGGAAGGATCTCCTGTAGAGGGTTCTAGCTGTGGACAGGAAGGATCTCCTGTAGAGGGATCTCCTGTAGAGGGTTCTAGCTGTGGACAGGAAGGATCTCCTGTAGAGGGTTCTAGCTGTTGACAGGAAGGTTCTCCTGTAGAGGGTTCTAGCTGTTGACAGGAAGGATCTCCTGTAGAGGGTTCTAGCTGTGGACAGGAAGGATCTCCTGTAGAGGGATCTCCTGTAGAGGGTTCTAGCTGTGGACAGGAAGGATCTCCTGTAGAGGGTTCTAGCTGTTGACAGGAAGGATCTCCTGTAGAGGGTTCTAGCTGTGGACGGGAAGGCTCGTCTGTAGAGGGTTCTAGCTGTGGACAGGAGGGATCTCCTGTAGAGGGTTCTAGCTGTGGACAGGAAGGATCTCCTGTAGAGGGTTCTAGCTGTGGACAGGAAGGTTCTCCTGTAGAGGGATCTCCTGTAGAGGGTTCTAGCTGTGGACAGGAAGGATCTCCTGTAGAGGGTTCTAGCTGTGGACAGGAAGGATCTCCTGTAGAGGGTTCTAGCTGTGGACAGGAAGGATCTCCTGTAGAGGGTTCTGGCCATGGACAGGAAGGATCTCCTGTAGAGGGTTCTAGCTGTGGACAGGAAGGATCTCCTGTAGAGGGTTCTAGCTGTGGACAGGAAGGATCTCCTGTAGAGGGTTCTAGCTGTGGACAGGAAGGATCTCCTGTAGAGGGTTCTAGCTGTGGACTGGAAGGATCTCCTGTAGAGGGTTCTAGCTGTAGACAGGAAGGATCTCCTGTAGAGGGTTCTAGCTGTGGACAGGAAGGATCTCCTGTAGAGGGTTCTAGCTGTAGACAGGAAGGATCTCCTGTAGAGGGTTCTAGCTGTGGACAGGAAGGATCTCCTGTAGAGGGTTCTAGCATAGACAGGAAGGATCTCCTGTAGAGGGTTCTAGCTGTCGACAGGAAGGATCTCCTGTAGAGGGTTCTAGCTGTGGACAGGAAGGATCTCCTGTAGAGGGTTCTAGCTGTGGACAGGAAGGATCTCCTGTAGAGGGTTCTAGCTGTGGACAGGAAGGATCTCCTGTAGAGGGTTCTAGCTGTTGACAGGAAGGATCTCCTGTAGAGGGTTCTAGCTGTTGACAGGAAGGTTCTCCTGTAGAGGGTTCTAGCTGTGGACAGGAAGGTTCTCCTGTAGAGGGTTCTAGCTGTGGACAGGAAGGTTCTCCTGTAGAGGGTTCTAGCTGTGGACAGGAAGGATCTCCTGTAGAGGGTTCTAGCTGTGGACAGGAAGGATCTCCTGTAGAGGGTTCTAGCTGTGGACAGGAAGGATCTCCTGTAGAGGGTTCTAGCTGTGGACGGGAAGGATCTCCTGTAGAGGGTTCTAGCTGTTGACAGGAAGGATCTCCTGTAGAGGGTTCTAGCTGTGGACAGGAAGGATCTCCTGTGTTGGACACTCTGTTGTTGAGTTACTGTGTTGTGAAGAGGATGATGAGGGTTCTCCATCATGTTCTTCATCCTCCTTTGAACAAGATAATTTGCAGATAAATGGATCAACACACAGGAGCTGTGTGATCTTAGAGAATCTGGTTTAGACATTAAAACATGACTGTAATACTAAAGCAAGAGTCTCTTTAAAGGTACCAACAAATCTATTGATAATATTTGTCATATGTTTGTAAAATACACAATAAATGTCTTTTTAAATGTTTTTGTTACTCTGCAGTTAGAGATACATTAAACTTTCATTGTTCAAGAGAAATAAGTTATTGTTTTAATGTTTTGAGTTTCATTTTTTAAGCTCTACTACGTCGTGCTACTGTTTATGATCATATGGGTAATTTCCAAATGGCCTTTAAAGACCTGAGGACGGTGCTGAGACAAGAGCCGCACAACGCTGCAGCCAAAGTAAGTAACATAGTAATGTTTTTACCAAAAAGTCTGAATATATGAGTTCCAACCCAAACCTCAACATGACTATTGTTGTGTTAGCTGCTGTAAAACATTTTCCTCTTTAGGTTTGCATGTCATTCATACACAGTAGTTTATTATTTAACCAGTAATAATGAACATTTTGCTGAAGTTTAAATTATAGAATCCTGAAAAATACATTCAGCCTGGTTATTATATCAACAATTAGGAGATCTCAATGATTTTCCAACTTGCAACTTGAAACTGACGGCATCCAGAACTGAGTTCAGTGGCTTCCATACTTCTTCATTATGTGCACGTGCATCTTTTGTCCACAAGGTGTCGTGGTATTTGCACATGATTGAACTCAGTACTGCTGCAAGGGCAGATCATGTAGTTTGTCTTTACAGTAAATATAATGTTGCTGTTTCAGTTTTCTTTTATATTCCATGAAGTTGAATTTAATATTTGTCAAATACAAGTTCAAAACAAGCATGTGTGTGTGTGTGTGTGTGTGTGTGTGTGAGAGAGAGAGAGAGAGAGAGAGAGGCTTTTTTCAGTGTTTTATGTTTACAAAGGAAAATATTTTAAGACACTTTACAGTAATTTGTAAAATAGTAAAAAGTTACAGTAAAATAATCAAAGTAAACTATTGTAAAAGATATTGATTATATTTTTGCTACATTACTCAGCTGTATTTAAACAACACATTTCTTTTATAACTAGGAAGCACTTTGCAGAGCTTTGCCAAGTAGTTCAGTTCCATCAGAAGGTGGTTGGTGGTTCGATCCCCTTCCACATGTAGACGTGGAAAACTAAT
This sequence comes from Pachypanchax playfairii, assembly GCA_006937955.1. Taxonomy (NCBI): domain Eukaryota; kingdom Metazoa; phylum Chordata; class Actinopteri; order Cyprinodontiformes; family Aplocheilidae; genus Pachypanchax; species Pachypanchax playfairii. Next base: position 907,570 of record SSNP01000138.1, on the reverse strand, counting down.
GAATCAAAAAACAGAAACACGAGGCACAACAACATTTTTAAAATTGGAATTTTTGTCCCGATGCAGTAAAATGAAAAATATCATTCTAGACACTGAACCCGGTGTAGCTATAGATTCTATTAGCCTGCAGAAATGTTTTTGTTTCCTGCGATTCAAAAACAATTCTAATGTGTAAATTATTTGTGGTTTAGCAACTTCTGTCCAAAATTGAGAAGAAGATGTCAGAATATCCACCTGAGCAGCAGCGAAAAGGTAAAAAAATCTTCATCCAGAAAACCGAAGAAGAAGAAGACGACAGTGTTTCAAGGGAACGAACGCAGCAGACAGGTGAGACTAAAAGCTGATAAAATCAATACTGATGTATTACAATTACACACAGATGCAAAACTACAGGCACCTAAATGACCATATATAATGTCATGATTGCTTTCAGGAATCAAAACATTCTTCTTCATCATAAAAGTAATAAAAAATAAGATAAATGACATACAACAAAAATATGATAGTGTCTCTCATATATATATATAGATATATGGATATAGATATAGATATGTATATATAGATATATATACACACACACACACGTGAGTACTCCCCTCCTCTCTCAGGTACTTTTATAAGTCTATAAATCCTTCCTGGAAGTCACTGTTAGACCTTTGAAGTGCATTGTGTATCAACCCTCCCCTAAACTGTGACATCATCACTGACTCCTTCCTGTGGGTGGGTCTTCCTCCTTCTCTCTCCCTCCCTCCCTCCCTCTTTCTCCCTTCCAGCTCATCCGGTTCAACCTCTACAGCCTGTGGGAGGGGAGGAGAGCTCTGCTGCTCCTGGCGAAAAGGAAGACATGGGCAACGCTCAAAAAAAGTCCCACAGCCGAGGGGACGATGATCCCAATCGGAGGTCCAAGACCCCCCGCAAAGTGTTAAAGGAGTCCAGCTCAGGCAAATACAGAGTCCCACAGGAGTCAGAGGAAAAAGTTGCCAATGGATCAAACAAGAGAGGATCAACATCTTTAGTGCCGGGTGATCAGAGTAGTACAGAAACTACCGGCAGGGGAGAAACTGTCAATCTTAATGTCCCGTGTGGAGCCCTGCCTCCACGTCTCGCCCAGCTGAAGAATGAAGGAAACCTGCTGTTTAAAAACGGACAGTTTGCTGATGCATTGGATAAATACTCACAGGCCATTCAGGGCTACAAAGATTCAGGTAAGGAGACGTCGTCACTGTTAGTAGGTTTTTATCCTGATCTGGTTGGAAGTTTCACTTTAACTTTGATCTGTTAGCCTTTAACATAAAACGTATATAACTGTCACAAACAGACAGAGACATTTAATATAATGATTCATAGATTTACTGACCGGCTCATTCATTACCATAAATAACTAAATACAACCCTGATAATCATCAGGACTGTTGAAACTTGGCTGCTGTCACAGTAAATCAAAGGTCATCAGGAGCTTTCAGCTCTTTTTGGGGCTTTTGTTGGTGTTCTACAACAGAATGAATCTAAACTGAAACAAAACTTCTACACAACCCTTAACATCAATCTATTCTACCTAAAGAATTAGAATGTTCCTACATTCATGTAGATGCAGTCAGAGGACAGTTATTATCTGTAAACTGTTACAGTTCAGTCGATTGTCTCGGTGTGTTTAATGACTCTGTCCCCTGAACGCTGCGTCACAGTCCGGCTGTTGAGAGACGCAGGGAGTGTTTCAGTTTAAGTCTAAGCTGCTCAGCGCCAGTCTGTCCCAGTCACATGACCACTAACCACTCGCTGTAGTAGCACAGCTTTAGTTTTTACAGGGAGAGTGAGTATCTGATGGAGGGAGAAGAGCTGCTGCTCGTCAGACTCGTCCACCATCGAACTGCCAGAAAAACCAGTTATACAGCAGAGTGGGAAACATCACCTCAAATTATATAAGAATCACACAATCCTACATCCTGAGCACCAGAACCAGAACCAGGCTGGGTTCTGCCTCGACCCACTGGGGTCTGAGAAAACAGGAAGAAACCTCCAGCAGAACCAGAACCAGGATGAGTTCTGCCTTGACCCACTGGGGTCTGAGAGAACAGGAAGAAACCTCCAGCAGAACCAGAACCAGGCTGGGTTCTGCTTCGACCCACTGGGGTCTGAGAGGACAGGAAGAAACTTCCAGCAGAACCAGAACCAGGATGAGTTCTGCCTGGACCCACTGGGGTCTGAGAGGACAGGAAGAAACTTCCAGCAGAACCAGAACCAGGCTGGGTTCTGCTTCGACCCACTGGGGTCTGAGAGAACAGGAAGAAACTTCCAGCAGAACCAGAACCAGGCTGGGTTCTGAGAGGACAGGAAACAGACGAATACAGATGGATTTGAGTCGCTCGTTGTTTCTATATTAAGATAAACTGACAGAAACATGGAGAGTAAAGACAGCAGTAGGATTTGGTTCTGGACTTTTAAAGACCCGTCTGGAACTCACCTACTTCAAACGTATGAACTTAAAGCTGGTTTTTAAAAAAGATTCACGTTTTTTGCTGTTTAATCTTTCCAGAAAAAGAAAATCATCACCATGGCAACGTTGTTGTTATCTGTGGTTAGACGTGCTACACTGACATCATTCAGTCATGTGAAGAATGTTGTTTTGTTGCTTTTACAAGTCTTTGATAGTGATAAAGTAGATAGAACTGGTTTCAGTGTGCAGGTGATGGTTTAAGATAAAAAGAGCATAAAAGTAGTTTCACCCATTTAATTTAGATCATTACATGAAACTTGGAACTGAAGAGTGAACATTTCTGCCTTTATGTGACTTTGTCTTTGTTTTAGATATAATATACAAGTGACATCGATACAAACCATCGGTACAAATACGTTTGTGTAGGTTCTAATTCATCCAGGACGTAGGTCCATGCAGTCCAGTGCAGAATGTTCAGAACTCTATACTGGAGAAACCAAACAGCAGCTGAATGACACAACACAGGACAGGATTCAGCAGTACACCTACACCTCAAGGACAAAGGACACTCTTTCGAGGACAATTATGTCCACATTTTGGACAGGAAAGAGATGTTCTGAGAGGTGTGAAAGATGCCATCTATGAAAAACATGAAAAACCATCAGATTCACAGCCCTGACTCGTCTTCCCAGGCTGTTTCACAGAAACTCACACCTTAAGTCAGGTGATCAGAACAGAGTCCAGGTGGAGATGGACCCTATTAGGGAGTGAATGGAGGGATAGTCAAGACCACCAGGTGACTTTGACGAGCTCTTATAAAACAATGGCCTCATTAGGTGTGGTCTTTCTGGTTACTGCTACTCCCAACTCTTACTCCAGAACTGAAGAAGCCTTTTGGATGAGAGATGAAACTTCTTCAAGAGAAACGCAGCAGTCCAGTTGTTTTAATTAAACTTTTCAAGATGACAGGGACAACTGAAAATCTGGTGGTACATCCATATAAAGCCCGTACATTAAAATGTTTGTCAAAAACCTGCATTTTTCACGCTAAATCCCAAAAATTTTCTGTTACTTTTAGTTTTGAGTCACTTTGTTACTTCTGGAGAAGCTTTTTTTATTTGTTATTATATAATTACAGGACTCTTATCATTAAAACTCACACACACACAAGGTACTACTCCTGTGTTCCTACATTCCTCTGTATGAGCTCAAAGCACTTTAAAGTGTTTCTGACTCACTCGGGTCTCAATAAAACATTTCGAATCATTCTAACTTTGTTTAATGAAACATGGTGCAGATTTATGTTGTTTGTTGTTGTATGAATGTTTTTATGAGCTTCAGTCTCAGTTTGAAGACTAATGAAACAGGAAGTGATGAAACAGGAAGCAGTTCTTTGTTTACATCTTACATGGACATTAAAAGCATTACTGAGATGGTGTTTTCATTGATAAAATGATGTATATCAGCTGGTTGTAGCAACACTGCTTCATTAATGTATTTCCCTAAATCAAATCCAGAGAATGATGAAATAAAAGACTTGATGAGGACCAAACGTAGATGTTCTGACTCAGTGGGTTGGAGTTTGATCCATAGAAAGATTTATCTGTGCAGCTCGAGTCATTTTCATTCAGCAGAGACACGAGTTAAACATCAAATGTCATTTCTATCAACAACACCAGCTGTTTGGCAAGTCAGTTGTTTGCATCCACCATGACACTGAGACTGACTGTGTTTGATCAGCAGAACTTGAAGCCTGTAGAACCGATTTCAGCTCAAACATATTCAGCTGTGAGCATCAGAACTGGTTCTGTTTACATCATCTCGTCTCCTGAGTCCATTTCTCCTTCAGAAAGAGACAAACATTCAGAAACCACAGATTCCTGAACTGATTCTACACATTCTGTCATAGTAAATAACTTTGTTTACATCAGAGACATTTTAAACTTTCTGAGTAAAACATAAAATCTTTTTATGTTTTTGAAGCTTTTTGTGTACCAGCTTAGTAACATATACGTATCTTATTCTGTGAAATCTGTCTCTTTATATTCAGGGATCGATAGTCCAGAGGATCTGTGTATTCTGTATTCTAACAGAGCAGCGTGTTTTCTAAAAGATGGAAACTGTCATGACTGTATACAGGACTGCACAAGGTGAGAGAAATAATACTAAATAAATACTAATAGTAAAGAAATAATAACAACATTGGATATTTATAGTGTACACACTTAAATAGACACTCCTAAAATAAACCTATGAACTCTCAGGTAAAGTCAGATATAAGCTTCTCTTACTGCATCCACCACAGAGTCAGCAGCTTGATCCTTTGGCTTGTCTAATTATATCTATTTATACCCACCAGAGCTCTGGAGCTGCAGCCTTTCTCTCTGAAGCCCCTCCTTCGCCGGGCCATCGCTTATGAGTCGTTGGAGCGCTTCCGAAAGGCCTATGTGGATTACAAAACTGTCCTGCAGATAGACATCAGCGTGCAGGCGGCACAGGACAGTGTAAACAGGTATCAGCTGTTACCTTTCACCCCAGCTGAAGGCTGAATGATGTCATCAGAGTTTTACATTTCTGGAAACTTTGTTCTAATGAGTCTACAAACCAACAATTTAATATAAGGTCATTTATTATTGTTATTGTTGTTGTTATTAGACTGTTGTTGTTAGAATAGCAGCATCAGACAAGACTAGAACAACATTCCTCTCCTAAAACTCCAGCTGCTGGTCTCCCCAGATGTTATAGAAGAGGATGGAAACTTCACCCTGTTTTAACTTTACAGACACTTTGTTGACGTTTTGCTAACCCTGAACGGTTCTGTTGAAATCTCTTATTCAAGAGGTTCCTGGGTGGAACCCGACATGTTGGCCTTCAGCTGCTCTTCCCCTGAGCTATATCTGCCCACTAGCATCAGCAGGATACTCTGTAAACCAAACTGTGCTGCCAGGCGTGAAAATAATTGACTGTTTTTAAACATAGTGTGTGTTCTTTAGGATCACCGGGCTGCTGATTGATCAGGATGGCCCAGAGTGGAGAGAGAAGCTTCCAGAGATTCCTCTGGTGCCTTTGTCAGCTCAGCAGCACCACAGAGAGGAGCCACCCAGCGAGGAGGTCCTGCAGGCTCGAGCAGAAAAAGCTGCCAGGGATGCAGGTCTGATTCCAGAAAGTTATTTATCTTATTTGACCCTGAAAATTCAGACTAATTGGCTTCAATTTACACAGCAATTTACAGTGCTGTGGATTCAAGTTATTTTTAACAAGCCTTTTACTGGAGATAATTAATTAATTAGTGATCTGCTTGACTCTGTCATCTGGGTCCAGATGTGTTCTTGTATAAACAGAAGAGTCACAGTGACTGTGGATGTTCCTCATCCTCGAGTCTTTTTCAGGTTTTAGTTCTATTAAAAGCTGCTGGTACAGTTTCAGTCCCTCTCAGCTCGTCTGCAGCAGATCGATTAGCCTGTAGATCACACTGTGACTGACTGCTGACTCGGCCTTCACGTGTCCAGCCACTACAGCACGACCCAAACTATTGAGCTTAAAGAGACGTCCGTTAAAACGTAGTCCATGAGTCAGTAAAGATTTATGAGCTTGAAGAAGAGGAAAGTGAACGGTAACGTTAAATAATCACCACTTTATGTTTTGTTGCAGAAAAGAGAGCAGAAGCTCGATTTACCGCTTTGAAACAGGAAGGGAATGATTGTGTGAAGAAAGGCCGGTACCAGGATGCTCTGGGGAAATACACAGAATGCCTTAAACTAAAGCCGGAGGAGTGCACCATCTACACCAACAGGTCAGAATCCTCACTCACCTCCACTGACACTCAAACAATCTAGTTATTAGTTTAGAGACATTTTAACCAGAGTCATGAGTCATTACCAGCTATCAGTGCTTCAATATGTAACTTAAATTGAAAAAAAGTCTCCTGTGTTTGTGACGTCAGGACGAGCTGCAACAGTATGAAGAGAAGTTTGTTGGAACACGTGTTATATCTCATTTTAAACAGTTTCATCTTAATTAGTGTTGCGGGAGTCTTTTCATCTGCCATCCAGCTGATTTCAAGAGAATAAACTTGTTCTTGGTTAGTCTGGTGTTGGTTTTTGTGACTTTGATCAAATCCAGTTCCCAGACGACGACTCACATGTTTGAGACAAGCAGCAGATAAAATCCGCTTATGGTGGCAGAAATAAAAATAAATCCCAACGATGATGTGTATCTGCAGAGCTCTCTGCTACTTGAAGCTGATGATGTTCCGTGAGGCTAAGGAGGACTGTGATGCAGCGCTGAAACTGGAACCAGCCAATAAGAAAGCTTTCTACAGACGAGCCCTGGCCAATAAAGGCCTTAAGGTAAATACAGCCTAACTATTCACACAGGATGCGGTTAAAGACAATACCAAGTGTTCAATGTCTCCTTTCCATCTTTCACATATCTTCTCCTGCAGGACTACCAGGCATGCAGATCTGACCTACAGGAAGTGCTGCAGTTAGACCCCGGTGTGCAGGAGGCTGAGAAGGAGCTGGAGGAGGTGACGGAGCTACTCAGAACGAGTCTGGCAAATGTTTCACAAGTCAAACCCAGGAAGTCCGTCCCAATCACAGAGGTAGAGACACGTTAATCACATATAATTCTTCTGTCTTGTGTTTGTGGAATACAAAGAACCCAGAATAAGAACATACAGTGTGGTTGTGATTGAAGGCACCACATGTAGATCCAATCCTACTGGAGGCGCAGCACTGCCTCCAAAATACATTCAAACAAATCATAAAAGATGTTGTTCTCCTGCTTCAGGTGGAGGATGATGATGATGACACAGCGGTTGTTCCAGAGTCTGAGAGCAACAGCACAGGAGAGACTGTAGCCATCAACGTCAACCCGACCAATGCGTTTGACTTTGGTCAGTCCCTGAACGCAGCAGTCTGCAGTGGAAACACAGCCGCCTGCGCTGAACTGCTGACCTCCACATCACCAAAGCTGCTTCCTCAGTATGTCAACATGCAGCTCGATGGACACGCCATCAGCTTCATCATGCAATCGCTTCACTCACATTTACTGGAGAAAGATCCTGACTTGGTCTACCAGCACCTCAAACATCTGCACACTGCCGACAGGTTCTCAGTACGTCTGCATTTACAATCAAACATGATTTATAACCTGACTTAACTTATTTGTACGTCACATTTTTAAATAGAATGATGGAATCAAACTGACGTTGTGGCTCTTTTGCAGGTTGTTCTGTTGATGCTGAATAAAGAGGAGCGTGAACACGTGACTCAGCTGTTTGAACATCTCTCAGCTGTAGAAAGTGCAGCGTTCACCAAGAACGATGTTCAGAATCTGGCCAATAAATACATCTGACCCTCCCGACCTCTCACACGCTGCTCCGTTCTTCTTTCATCTATGCAAAACACTGAACATGAACTGAGTGTACGAAGGCAGGACGTCACCTTGCATGTCCAGGATAACATACTACATGTATGTCTGTGTGACAGCATGAGGAAATCCTTCGTTTTCCCTGGAACATTTTGTTAGTCTGTTTGTACCGATAAACATCTGAACTTTTCACTTTAGTGTTGAGAACTGGAGGGTTTGTGTATGTAGACAGATGTGTTCCATGTTCTCACCCAGCTGTTCAGTTTGGAATAAACTGCTGTATTTGACAAGAGAATGTTGGTCATGTATCAGGCGTGTTCACAGGTGATCTTGATGCTGCTGAGATCCAGAGAGAACCTACGACACGTATGACCCTCGTGTTTTTATTGTTATGAAACAAGCAGCTGTATTAACTGTAAAACAACGTCACCGTCAGCTGATCCACGTGCAGTTCTGACCTGTGAACAGCGAGTGAAGCTGCATCTTTCTGAGATTTGCCTTTTACTTGATTCAAGGGCTCCATCCACCATCTAGAAGCTGCATTCAGTTACTGTACTGAAACTGTTTAACGTATCCGGATTTCTGCTTCAAACATCCCGCCTATGCAAAATGTACAAAGTTTAAATATCTTATTTCCTGTGAATTGATCTTACACGGGTTTACTGATGAAACCTTGAAGTTTCATTTCTGAGGAAATTATTCCACATTTTCCAGAATGTCACTGTAGTTTGATGTACAGAGTGAACAGAATTCACAGGGTTCATGAATAAAGAACAAATGAAAAATGTTTGATGCGATTTCTTTAACTGATAAAGGACATTTCTTACACATTTTACATTTTTTGGACATAATAAAGAAAACAATTATCTGCACAAATGACTGTTTTAATCTCTTTGATGTCCAAACATCTTGATTTAAAGCAGTGAGGACGAGGTTGTCTCCATGGAACCAGGTCAAGAGTTCAATCAGTAAAAAAACAACATGAACTCAGCGGTTGGTTTAAACCAACCTGGTGACCTCACTGCAGAACACAGGCTTAACACTGACAGAGTGTTTTTACAAATGTCTTCAAGTCAGCAGCACCGTTTGCAAACACAAACAAGAATTACAGGAAAAATAAGAAGGTAAAAATGATACAACTAAAAGAAAAATACTGAATTTCCATCAACTGTTGAGCATTTCCAAACAAATGACTCCGATAACGGTGCAGCTGCACTGTGGAGCCGAAAGTGAAGCAAATACAAAACAGTATGAGTGTGTGTGCGTGTGTGCGTGCACGTGTCCTGGGTCTCGTCTTCATTCCTCTCCATGGTGTTAAAAAAAGACACTCAGTGAGTTAATAAGAGTTATCAAGAGCCTGAGTGAGTCTGAGTGAGTCTTTGGTAGACAACTGAAACACCTTCATTTACATGAACCTCACTGGAACATTCTGCCGTCCTCGTTAGAAATCTACAGGAGACATAAAACACAAGCAGCTTCTTGAAGGCACCACAAGTTAAAGATATCAAAGCTCCAACTGAATGAGGTAAAACCATCAATCTGAATAAATCACCTCTGAACAGGAAGAAACTTTATGTCTACAGGTTCATGTTACAATAAGTTCTCTTCTGAACTGCAGCCTTCCAGAGACCTTTTCTTTAAACACCTGTTACCCCACCACCCAAATACCAGACCACACACCTGGTACGCTGTTGAGCACCATGTCCCACAGTGGGACAACAACCGCGTGTGTATTCAGTTGTGTTTCATCCTCATGCTAAAATAAATCAGGCTAAAGATCCAGGTTTGTTTCAAACAAACTTCAAGGAGGAAAAAATAAATACAGACTAGAAAACAAAGTTAACCATGTAACGGAAACATTTTAGAAAAAAAACTAAACAAGCACAGTCGTACTGTCTGGTCTCTTCCCTCCAGAAGCTCCCAGTGACACACTGATCTGTGTGCAGTGACGTTAGAGTCTGTGCAGCACTTGCGGTTTCCACTTTCAAATATCAGTCTGTATCTGCGAGTTGTTGGACTGAAGCTGAATTTGCACTGGTTGTTGTGGGAGGTGGTTGTTGTTGTTGTTTTCTTTTCGTAGCTCTCTGTTGTTGTTGTTGTGAGAGTCCAGATCAGATGAACACATCAGGTTCTCCTGCGTGATGAAGCAAAGCGGGGACAGTTCTGAGCCTTTACCCAGAGACGAGGTGGTGGAAGTGGGAGACTGCGGCGTGATCATGACACCATGTCCCTGTGATGAGGACAGAGAAGAGGGACATGACTCCAGACGGTCATTCTCCACCTCTGGAAGGGGGCTGACAGCGGCAAAACGCAGGTGGTAATCACCTCCATTAGAGCCGTGGCTACACGAGGTCTTCATACCTTCCAGATCGGAGCAACTGAACTCTGAAAAGTGGCTGGAGTGTGAGTCTGCAACAGACGGCAGGCTGTCGCTCAGCGATGGTGAATCGAACTCAGAGGAGTTTGTGCTGCGCTGCTCGAGGAGCTGAGCATCCATGTCCTCTCGGGTTTCATTGATCTTCATGCTCCCGCCTCCTTTCTTGCGCAGCTTGCCTTTACTCTTCCTGCCTGTGGAACTGGAGGAGCATGGCGCCTCTTTGGCCCACTTACTGGAGGGTCCTTTATCTTCTGAGGATGTGAAGCCATTGTTGGGATAATTCCAGCTGCAGCGTCCAACATGGCCGCCGTCGATGCTGCTGCTGCCACTGTGATGTTGGCGTTTGACCGGTTTAGACTCAATATCGACCTGGACTTCCAGACTGTGTCCGTCTCTGAAACACAGAAACAAGCATGAGACCGAGCCGGAACCCAGCTGGTGTGTGATTCTGAAGTTTCAATAGTTCTACACAGATAAACATGATGCTCACCTGTCCACAGGTATGTAGGCATTCAGAATGGATCCAGCCATTGCTTTGGTACTAGCGTTATCACCAACAGTCCCGAGGCTGAGTGTGGCCGACTCACCGCTGAGACTGCAGTGCTCCTTTTGCACGTCCGCCTGCACTTCCAGTCTGAAACAAGAACCTTTTTAGCAGTGAGTTTGTGGCGCATCTTGGTGTCTTAAACAAAAACAGTTGTATTTTTATGTCCACTTGGACTCAGAGGTGTAAGTGGACACAGACATGATGATAAGAACATGAATGTGACACATGAATGATTATTACATGTAATAAGATTGTTTCTAAACATCTAAACAGGGTTTATTCTTCACTGAGATCTTACTGTGTTACTGCTGACCCTACACTCTGCTGGAGTTCACAGCTTCCTCCTCGCTGACAGCACGTGACAAACGCAGGATATTTCCTTCTCAGCGGCGAGACGAGCGATGCACGTCGTCTTCAGACTGACCAGTAAAGTGATGGAACCGTCCAAAAAGCACCTGAACTGCCCAAATGAAAAACTGCTACTGATTCAGGGCTGACAGTAAGATTACGGGTGTTTTTCAGGCCCCTGAATGCAACACCTGCACAGACAGCTGGTGATTTACAAAACTCTCGTTAGAGTTTTCCTTCCAGGTGAGCAGAACGTTTTGGTTTTATGATACAAGCTGCATGTGTTTGTTTATTTATATAGTTTCCTTACTGTTTTTTATTTTATTTTCAGTGTACTTTATATTTATTAATATTGTTATTGATTGATTTTGATCTGACTAATCAAATAATTATGGATAAAATACATTTGGATGACACACTGTTACTCATTATATAATCATGTGATTCCAGTTGGGCTGCAGCAGAAGAACGTAAATGGTACATGATGTGAACATGTATGACATGTTTAGGTCTCCGACTCCCAAACAGCTTAACACTACAGTCATTCACCCATTCACACACATGCACACACGTTTAGTGGTAAACTAAACACACATCGTAACCACGGCTGGAACGCTGACAGACATGCGGCTGCCAGGCGCCACCGGACCCTCCGACAGGCAGGTAAAGTGCCTTGCCTAAAGACACAATGGCAAAGCCATCTTTTCCAGATGGAGTGGGGATTCAAACCGGTGACCCTCCGGTTACCAATCCGCCCCCCCCCTGGTTTCTACTCATGTGAAGAACAAACGGTTCTACAGAGCGAACTGGGAGCACCAAGCTGCTTTAATGTTGAGACTTTAGCACCTGTGCAGGTAATCGACCATGGCGCTGCCAGAAAGGCTGCCAGTGATGCTGGTTCCAGCGAGGGCCGTAGTGGACGCCGTCTCACTCAGGTTGTCCCTGGTGGCCCCGACTCTCTCCATGTGGCTGCTGCTGGCGGTGAAGCTACCCGTCAGACCCCCGACGCTGCCCTCACCGATACTGGGGTTGTTCCTGGTGTCTGCTGCCGATGTGGAGTCTTTCAAGAGTTTAAAACAAAAAGGACAAACATGAGGAAACAGAAACTATCCTGACCTTCAGACTAAAGCACTGTGAAAAAGTATTTGCCTCCAGTTTCTTGTCACACCTGCAAGTGTCAGATCAGAAAAACCTTTTCATATCAAGCTACCCCGCAGACACCCTGCAGCTACTGAGTCTAGTGAGGATGAGGACGGGGGTTAGAAACGTACCAGTGGTCACCATCCCGCTGCCAACATTCATGTCATTCTCATCATCAAATTCTATGCGCACGCCTTTTCCGTTCCCAGCTGACAACCCACAACCTCCACTTCGACAGAGAGAGATGGGCACCACTCCGTAGACGTACGCGAGCATGATGGGAACTCCGATGCCTGAGAGGAAACAGAGACAATGACACATCAGGAAGAAGCTAGTGAAGAAAACAGGAAACAAAAGATCAGGAACTTCATGCAAATGAAAAAAACAAACTAAACACGACTCTGATTTCTGATCTGAAACACAGACTTCAGTGGATCATGATACTTAATAAAAAAATAACTGAATCCCATCAAACAAGGAAAAGATTTGTGAGAACCGGTTGGGTCCAGACTGACCGACAGTGACTGCAGCGACCACCGGAGAGACGATGACAGAAAGGGACACTCCACCAGCGACCACCAGGTTCCTCTTGTGGCTGGAGATGTCTTTGCCCTCATAGCGGTTATGGATCTGAAAAAGAGGACAGAACACTTGAGAATCACACAATGATGCTAAACTGCAGCATCACTTTAGTAAATACCATAAAATCCAGAATACAATGTAAAATTGTAATTCTAGCATACAAAGCTCTAAACAACCGAGCCTTATCTTATATTAAACATCTTATTGTTCCATGTTCCTGACAGAAAACTTCCCTCTCAAACTGCAGGTCTGCTTATGGTAGAATGGGAGGCGGAGCTTTCAGTTATCAGGCTCCTCCCTCGTGGAACCAGCTTTGTGCTTGAAGCAGACAACCTGACTGCTCTCAAGGCTCAACTTCAAACCTTCTTTTCTGATCACTCCTACAGTGAGTGTTATCAGGATGAAAACGAGGTTTCTGTTCACTCACAGCGGAGATGAACCCGACGTCAGGGAGGGGACACATCTGTATAGTATTTTAATGAAGATTATTTGTTCTTGACAGTACACATTATACGATCCCTTTCATGCTAAACATGTCTGACACTGTAACTTCTGAGGTCTCCAGCTCCCCTGAGGAACCCTGCAACCTAGAGGAGGTAGCATGAAGGAGCCGGTGATGCAACAGACCATCATGAAACAGCTGAGCTCTATGGAGCATCTTCACAACCAGTCCTGGAGAACTATCTGCACAAGCCTGTTATCACTGCTGGGGGGCATCCGGCCCATAGAAACCACACAGGAAGTGCACTCACTCCATGTCCAGGTATGTAAAGTGCACGTGTGTGTTATGGTGGACAGTAATTGTCACAGCCCCACTGCTGCTTTTGAAAAGTGATCTCTGACTTCACCTTCCTGTGTATCAACTCAAACTTTGGCCCCCAAAACGGCCATTGTCCAATCACACAACCGTTACTATGTGAGCAGGTCCAACGATGAGTGTTAGCCAGCTCGGGATTGCCACAGGCTTTCTGTGACGCAGGGGCCAAATTTTGGAGGTGCTGGCAGCCGGGAGTGCTCGCTGGCTGCGAGCAAGGCTGGCTGCGAGCGGACTATCGCCACTCGGCAGAGCTGATTTAGAGAGAAAGGAGATTAAGGCTGGTTCGATTTGGAGGATGTCGCAAAGGTTTTGCTCCAAAAAGGTCACTGACACGCATGGAAATACCTCTTCCAGTCATGATAATCTGTCGCGCTAGTCATGTATGTTGGATGTAGCAACAGTAACTAAGGGTGGCGGGACTCAGCGAAAAGTCAATTGCTCTCATATAAAGGGTGCAGTGCGGGTATTGGGACAGGGCCTAAGATAACATCATAGGGATTTAATATGACTATAAACTAACACCGGGACTCATGCTAACGCGGCTAGCAAAGCTAGTGGAGCTAACGGAGCAACATCATCCCCCGAGCCAACTAAAAAAGCTTACCTCGTAGAAAATGTAGACATTGAGGCTTTTATAAGTCCTCATCTTCTCCACTGTTGTGTAGATTACAGGACTGTTGATAAGATACTCATGAATGACAGGCCATTGGATCATTTTGCCACAAATCTTTAGGTGATCGGTATGGGCACGACTACAAACCAACTAGCAGTAGCTTTTCAATATATCTCTGCTTGGCTTTTGCCTCTAATCAATTAAAATATTCGTGATACATTGCGGTTGTCAAGGAAACGCGTCCCCTCTTAAAATGGCGGCTGTGGGTTGCTTGTGAGGTAAAGTGTCCCGGATACTGACGTCACAGGAAAAGATGTATAGATGTGTGAAAAAAATAATAAGAATATATATTCGTGGCGGCTGTGGCTCAGTGGATAGAGCGGTCGTTAGCCTCTACCCTCTCCCCCCGGCTTACATATCGGGTTGTGTGAATGGGTGAATGTAAAACTTGTAGCGTGAAAGCGCTTTGAGCGGTCTGAATGACTAGAAAAGCGCTATACAGGACATTTACCATATACATATATATGTCCGAGTCCTGATTGGGAGGTAACGTCCGATTCCAATTGAGTCTGAAACTACGTGATCGGGCCCGATTTCTGATCACGTGATCGGATCTGGAAAGAGCAGCTAACTGACATTTCTAAGGCTGAAATAATCCTCAAATTGAAACTCTGGATCTCTGATGAGCTCAAAAGAAGAAGACGTGGATGCAGAGCAGGAGCAAAGTGAAGAGAGAGAAAGAGGAAGTTTAAACCTTCACTTCCATCAGTCATACTGACAAATGTGAGATCTCTTTGCTAACAAAATGGATTAACTTGATTCTCTGTTGAAGACCCAGTCAGAGTATCAGGAATGCAGCATCATGTGTTTTACTGAGACATGGTTAAAGGGACATATCCTGGACTCCAGCGTGTCTCTGCCTGGCTTTCAAACAATACGGGCTGACAGAGATTTGAAGAGGAGCGGCAAAAGTAGAGGAGTTTGTCAACTAATCACATCTGCAGTCACCTGTTGGGGGCGGAGCATCAGAGCAAGTGACATGAAGAGGTTGAACAGATGGATAAAGAGGACTGATTCCATCCTGGAGACTGAACTTGTCACGGTTCTGGGGTTTGGGTTTTTTCCTTTCAGATCTGTGGGGTTTGTTCTGTAGTGTTTCACTGGTGGGATCGCTGCAGCTGCTGTGTGGTGTGTGCTGTCTCCACTAATCATCTCTGCAGGGTGTGACAGCTCTCATCAGTGGCTGCAGGTGTGGATCATTACCCAGCTCAGGAGAGCTGGGTATTTAAGCAGAGGAGCAAGAAGAGACAGACGCCAGTTCGTTCCGATCATCCAGTGGTACAGAGCGGTCAGAGATATTTATATGACAGTTTTTATGTTAGTTTCTACTAACCAGCCTTCTCTCCCTTTCCTCTCAGTTTCGCGTCCTGGAGCCTCTCCTCCAGGCTCTGAGTAACTCTGCCTGGTCGTTCACCCGCTGGAAAGAGGGCTCTTCCTCACCGGGGCTTTCTAACGTCGCGCGCTTTGCGGCGTTCTCTCTCCCCGGTGCGCTGTCTGTCTCAGGTCTCCTCCGGATCCACACCTCCCGGGTCAGCACGCGGCTGTCGCCCCTGCCACAGTCTCATCTGTGGAGACAGCACCACGTCCCGGGCTTCCTCGCTTTCCCTCGACTCCTGGGGCTCCACCCCCCGCTGCAGTGTCTTCGGATCCCACCTTCCGCAACTACAGCTTCACCTCACAGTAAGTGTAGTTGCACTTTTCCCGCGCACTGCAGCGGGCTGTGTTGCTTGTTTTATAACGAGTTTCTTCCCCCAGGATCGAGTCTCTTCCCTGCCTCAGTTCCAGTCCTGTTTTTCATCGAGCACATTACACTGTTTTGTTCTGTTGTCTCGTGCACTTTTTATAATAAATTCACTTCCCCTGATTTATGTTTCCCCGTGTTTGTATGGAGTTGGGTCGCTCTTGGGGTTCGAACGAACACCCCCTGGTGGGAACCATGACAGGACGAACTGGCCACCAGAACCCCCAGACCCAGCTCCAGAAGGCACTAAACCCGGCAGGGGATCTTAGGTTCTCCCCCCATCTCGTCAGGGAGATCCAGCTCCCCATGGAGCGACTGAACCGGGTTCTGGCAGCGGCTCTCAAGTCCACTGACTTAAACTACATCCACTCTGCTCTGACTATTGCACAGGACATTATTATTCAACACCCCCAGCTTGGGCAGCTTCCCCTGGTCTCTGAACTTTCCAATAACCTGGCCATAGCCCGGGGAAGCTGCACCATCTACAGACTGTCTCAGGCTCATGCCTGCTCCTCATCCGCCGCTGCCAGTTCCCTAGCACCCACCGTCCCACTCGGTGTTTCGGGTGCCTTGTCCGCTCTTCAGTCCTCCGCTGCTCGGACCTGCTCCGAGTTGCGCACGGGTCCCAGCCCCGTCTCAGAGAGCTCCCCAGCACCCACCGTTTCACTCGGTGTCTCGGGTGTTTTTTCCGCTCTCCAGTGCTCCGCTGCTCGGACCTGCTCCGAGTTGCGCACGGGTCCCAGCCCCGTTTCAGAGAGAGCCGCAGCACCCACCGTCCCACTCGGTGTCTCGGGTGCCGTGTCTGCTCTCCACTCCTCCGCTGCTCGGACCTGCTCCGAGTTGCGCACGGGTCCCAGCCCCGTTTCAGAGAGCTCCCCAGCACCCGCCGTTTCACTCGGTGTCTCGGGTGTTTTTTCCGCTCTCCACTGCTCCGCTGCTCGGACCTGCTTCGAGTTGCGCACGGGTCCCAGCCCCGTTTCGGGGAGCCCCGCAGCACCCACCGTCCCACTTGGTGTCTCGGGTGCCGTGTCCGCTCTCCACTGCTCCGCTGCTCGGACCTGCCCCGAGTTGCGCACGGGTCCCAGCCCCGTTTTGGAGAGACCCGCAGCACCCACCGTCCCACTCGGTGTCTCGGGTGCCGTGTCTGCTCTCCACTCCTCCGCTGCTCGGACCTGTTCCGAGCTGACTACGGGTCCTAGCCCCGTCTCAGAGGGTCCCGGTTCGAGAGTTCCAGAGGGTCCCGGTTCGAGAGTTCCAGAAGGTCCCGGTTCAAGAGTTCCAGAGGGTCCCGGTTCGAGAGTTCCAGAGGGTCCCGGTTCGAGAGTTCCAGAGGGTCCCGGTTCGAGTTCTCACGAGGGTCCCGACTCCAGTTCTCACGAGGGTCCCGACTCCAGTTCTCACGAGGGTCCCGGCTCCACCTGTTTCCCCGAGGGTCTCGACGCCTCCAGTTCTCCCGAGGGTCTCGACGCCACCTGTTCTTCCGAGGGTCGCCGTCAGCGACGGTCCTCCAACGCCAGGGTCCGAGGATGTCGCCGTCCGCGACGGGCCTCCAACGCCAGGGTCCGAGGACGTCGCCGTCCGCGACGGGCCTCCAACGCCAGGGTCCGAGGACGTCGCCGTCCGCGACGGGCCTCCAACGCTCCCGCCTCCGCCTGGGTTCGAGGACGTCGCCGTCCGCGACGGTCCTCCAACGCCAGGGTTCGAGGACGTCGCCGTCCGCGACGGTCCTCCAACGCTCCCGCCTCCGCCTGGGTTCGAGGACATCGCCGTCCGCGACGGTCCTCCAACGCTTCCGCCTCGGTTCGAGGACGTCGTCGTCCGCGACGGTCCTCCGGACTCATCAGCATCAGCACCGGTTCATCATACCTCAGCCCCCAGATCTCCAAGACCTCCCAGACCTTCAAGACCTCCCAGATCTTCAAGACCTCCCAGACCTCCTAGACCTCCCAGACCTCCAAGACCTTCATCCGGCATCAGCGGCTGTCCTCCCGCCAGCAGCAGCGGCCGCACTCCAGACGCCCGGCGCCTCTTCGCTCCGCGGCTCCCAGGCCGCACTCCAGACGCCAGGCGCCTCTTCGCTCCGCGGCTCTCAGGCCGCACTCCAGACGCCAGGCGCCTCTTCGCTCCGCGGCTCTCAGGCCGCACTCCAGGCGCCCGGCGCCTCTTCGCCTCGCGGCTC
This sequence comes from Pachypanchax playfairii, assembly GCA_006937955.1. Classification (NCBI taxonomy): domain Eukaryota; kingdom Metazoa; phylum Chordata; class Actinopteri; order Cyprinodontiformes; family Aplocheilidae; genus Pachypanchax; species Pachypanchax playfairii. Next base: position 889,359 of record SSNP01000138.1, on the reverse strand, counting down.
CCAGGCCGCACTCCAGGCGCCCTTCGCTCCGCGGCTCCCAGGCCGCCCTCCAGACGCCCGGCGCCTCTTCGCTCCGCGGCTCCCAGGCCGCACTCCAGACGCCAGGCGCCTCTTCGCTCCGCGGCTCTCAGGCCGCACTCCAGACGCCAGGCGCCTCTTCGCTCCGCGGCTCTCAGGCCGCACTCCAGACGCCAGGCGCCTCTTCGCTCCGCGGCTCCCAGGCCGCACTCCAGGCGCCTCTTCGCTCCGCGGCTCCCAGGCCGCACTCCAGACGCCAGGCGCCTCTTCGCCTCGCGGCTCTCAGGCTGCCCTCCAGGCGCGCTGCGCCTCTTCGCCTCGCGGCTCTCAGGCTGCCCTCCAGGCGCGCTGCGCCTCTTCGCCCCGCGGCTCTCAGGCCGACCTCCAGGCGCGCTGCGCCTCAAGACTCCGCGGCTCTCAGGCCGCTCTCCAGGCGCGCTGCGCCTCTTCGCCTCGCGGTTCCCAGGCCGCTCTCCAGGACGTCCCCCAGACTTTTGGCGCCTCTCAAAGTGGCCTCCCGGCCGTCCTCCAGAGCCTGGGCGCTTCTCCTCTCAGCCTCCAGGTCGTCCTCCAGAGCCTGGGCGCTTCTCCTCTCGGCCTCCAGGTCGTCCCCCAGAGCCTGGGCACCTCTCCTCTCGGCCTCCAGGCCGTCCTCCAGAGCCTGGGCGCCTCTCCTCTCGGCCTCCAGGCCGTCCTCCAGAGTCTCGGCGCATCTCCTCTGGGGGTCCAGGTTTTTTTTTGAACTTTTATGTTTAGCCTGGTTTTCTGTTTTTTCTTGCATTTTGTTCTCTTTTGCACTCTGTTTTTGACTTTGGGTCTGTCCCCCCTTCCTTACCTCCCACCTCCCGCCCGTTCTGGGGTTTTGTTTTTGGGACGTCGGGTGCCGTCCCTTGGGGGGGGGGGGTACTGTCACGGTTCTGGGGTTTGGGTTTTTTCCTTTCAGATCTGTGGGGTTTGTTCTGTAGTGTTTCACTGGTGGGATCGCTGCAGCTGCTGTGTGGTGTGTGCTGTCTCCACTAATCATCTCTGCAGGGTGTGACAGCTCTCATCAGTGGCTGCAGGTGTGGATCATTACCCAGCTCAGGAGAGCTGGGTATTTAAGCAGAGGAGCAAGAAGAGACAGACGCCAGTTCGTTCCGATCATCCAGTGGTACAGAGCGGTCAGAGATATTTATATGACAGTTTTTATGTTAGTTTCTACTAACCAGCCTTCTCTCCCTTTCCTCTCAGTTTCGCGTCCTGGAGCCTCTCCTCCAGGCTCTGAGTAACTCTGCGTGGTCGTTCACCCGCTGGAAAGAGGGCTCTTCCTCACCGGGGCTTTCTAACGCCGCGCGCTTTGCGGCGTTCTCTCTCCCCGGTGCGCTGTCTGTCTCTGGTCTCCTCCGGATCCACACCTCCCCGGTCAGCACGCGGCTGTCGCCCCTGCCACAGTCTCATCTGTGGAGACAGCACCACGTCCCGGGCTTCCTCGCTTTCCCTCGACTCCTGGGGCTCCACCCCCCGCTGCAGTGTCTTCGGATCCCACCTTCCGCAACTACAGCTTCACCTCACAGTAAGTGTAGTTGCACTTTTCCCGCGCACTGCAGCGGGCTGTGTTGCTTGTTTTATAACGAGTCTCTTCCCCCAGGATCGAGTCTCTTCCCCGCCTCAGTTCCAGTCCTGTTTTTCATCGAGCACATTACACTGTTTTGTTCTGTTGTCTCGAGGACTTTTTATAATAAATTCACTTCCCCTGATTTATGTTTCCCCGTGTTTGTATGGAGTTGGGTCGCTCTTGGGGTTCGAACAAACACCCCCTGGTGGGAACCATGACAGAACTGGAGTATTCCTGAGTTGATTGTCCAAAGGAGGATGAAGAACATGATGGAAAACCCTCATCATCCTCTTCACAACACAGTAACTCAACAACAGAGTGTCTTCAGTCAGAAGCTTAAGCTTCCTCAGCTCCGCTGCAGCACAGACCACTACAGGAGATCCTTCCTGTCCACCGCTAGAACCCTCTATAATGGCTCCCTGAAGAATAACCAAGTTACAACAACACTTAATTTCCCTTCGGGAATTAATAAAGTATTTTTGATTTGATTTGATTGATTGATGTACCCAGAGGAAACTGGAACCCTTTCGAAAGTCCACTGTTTTTTTAATCTTTAGGGGTTCAAGTCCGCTGAGGCAAAAATCCTCATCAGTTCTGTGTTGTGCCTTTTCACTCTTTACATAAACTCAATGTAATTACCAGTAATTAATTTAATTGTCAATAAAAGCCTTTGAATCTTATTAAATGCCTGTAATTATCCTTCATTTTTACTATGGAAACATCCAAAATATTTCATAAAACATTTCTGAGAACCAAACCAGATGGAACTGAAAACAAAGTAATTCTAACTGATACAAATTAAACATTATCCAAAAAATGAAAACTAGAACTTTGAGACCTTACCTTTCTCCCCACATAAACCGGGATTCCAATGACCATGGCAGGTATGGCTATGCCTGCAATTAGTGCGATTCCTACAGGTGCGCCCACAAGTGTTCCCAGCTGCCAAAGGATCTTCTTCTTCCTGCTCCATGGCTTCTTCCCCCAGAACGTACAACCTGACGGACTGAAAAAGGACGAGAAACACTCAGAAACTTCCCACAAAATGGCAGGAGAGGCTCATAAGAGCCACTGTGTTAAATAAATCAACAAATATAGAAAAGCAGAGACTACAAGAGGCTAAAGCAAGTTGTTTGGATTAAAATATAACTTAAAAATGAAGATTGAATTACCTCAAGTAGTGCAAGTCTGAGATCTCCTTCATACAGAGCCAGCAGAACTCGCAGCCACAGACCGCACAAGTCATGTGGTTACAGCTTCCATCGTTCATCTTGATGATGTATGCAGCACAGCGAGGACATGGTTTAATGTCATCACCTGATACAAACAGAATAAAACAAATGAGATGCAAAAAAATTCAGGAAGTACAAAACTATACATGCATTATCAGTAAACACTGATAATCAGTTTAGCATAACTTTAAAAATGATATAAATTTGTACCTGAATTTGCAGGATTCAGACACAGTCAATATCAATAAGATAATAGAAAAGTGATTAATGGTAATTATTTGGGTCACAATGTTCTGCTGGATATAAACCTGGGGAGATTTTCATCCCCCAAACCACTGAAGTTCACAGGAAGAGCTGAAAAATACTGACTGAAAGTCCAAGATGTTGAGCCACACCCAACATGTCCTAAAGATGGAAACATGTTTGTGCATCTTTTCTATATAGGCTCCCTGATGTGATGTAAAGTTCATCATCTTACCTGTTGGCTCAGGTCCTTAAACCCCAAGCAGACGAGCACATGTAAATCCCAGGTTTTATGTTTTGTGACAGTATCAAATGTGCGTGCTGTAGTTTCACAAAGGACGTCAAACAGTACAGACACTATGTGCACAAGTGATTCACACGTGCACATGATCATTCTGATGCACAAACAGAAGGAATTTGATTTGACCATGTTTATTTTTTACTTGGGGTTACAATTTTTATTAAATTCCTACAATAAATTCCTCTTTTGTCGGTTAAATATGTGATATAATGTGGAAGGAAGTGAGACCCCCTCCAGTCCAAACTTCCATTGTTACAGAGAAATAAAATGCAGCACAGAGGCTACTTCCTCGGACATTTGTGGCAAAAAGGGTCGCTGTTAGGAGCTCAGTGAATTTGAGGATGGTTCTGTGACATGGTGCCACCTTTGAAACAAGTCAATTTGTAAGTAAAGTCAATTACTTGCTAAAAAAAGATTAACTTTCAGGTTTTTTTTTTATTAAACACAATTGGGGGCAAAAGCAATTCAGCCACAAAGCGAGGGACCACATGAGATGACAGAGGGGTGAGTGCACGCTGACGCACAGTGTGCACAACACAACTTTCTCCCAACAGCTCCAGATGTGTTTCCATGACTGAACAGTTACATCCAACCCAAACATCATTGATGGAATATAATGTGCAGCAAAACTTGTCTGCACTGACATTCTGGATAATTTCATGCTGCCAACTTTGTGGGAACCATTTGGGGCCCTTTAGTGATCCAACACAACAAGGAGGAGCTACACAGACATGAATGAGTGAGTATGGATGGAGAGACTTGAAATAAATGAAGTTCTGATTTCAACCAATACAACTAATTATGGGAGACTGTGAGCCAGAACAAGTCCAGTATCAGTGTCTGACCTCACAACAGTGCTTCTGGAAGGATGATCAAAAATCCCCATAAACACACTCCCAAACCACCTAAACCTCTCCTGAGTAGCTGAAGCAGTTGTGGGGGGGTTCCATATTAAGCAGATTTATTTTACAGATTAAGAATGAGACAGCATTAAAGTCAGATTTTTTAATATTTCTGGCAATACAGAGAGGAAAGTGTTTAAATCAAAGAAAGGTTCTGCAGGTTTGAAGTCAGCTCACCTGTAGCTCCACTCTCCTGACTGTAACTTAGGGAGTATGAGCGCACAGTTCTCAGGCGGAGGCTCTGAGCTCTCTGCTGTCGTGCTGCATCACAGGTCTGATTGGGATGCCACAGCTGCTTACAGTGGTAACAGAACTCTGTACCGCAGCCTTCCCTGCCACATGTGATCTTTGGACAACTGGCACACCCAAAGGCTATCACTGCATATCTGGAAGAGGCCAAATAAAACAAATACACAATAAAATACCATCTCACAAAAAGAGAGAATGCACCACATACGCCAGTCTCTAAATGATGCATGAGAGCATGTGATGTGATGGGTATATAAAAAGTGTTTCAAATAAAAGAACATGTACACAAAAAAAGACAGCCGTCAGCTGAAAAACATGATAAAATCTGTGTTTAGTTTTACAGCCCTGCAGCATGGCCTATAACAGAACCTAAAACCATGTTTAACCTGCCTGTTTAAATACATGTTGAATAATATTTACATTTACTAAAATGATCCATTAAAGAAATAAAGTTTTCAATGCACTTGTCCAACTTTCCAATCTTTAGTTTTGTTGTCTAACAAGGTGATTAACCACAATCATTGTCGTGTCTGATCTGTGAATCAATGACAATTTGTATTTTATAAATCCTCTTCATCATGCTGCTCATGATATTATAACTTTTTGATGAGCTCTGTATTTAAATTCAGTTCTTACCCACAGTCTGGGGCAGGGCACCAGCGGCAGTCCGGGTCAGCAACCAACCACCTCCTGAGCATGAACTCCTCATACTTCTCCATGACCACTCGATCCCCCAGGATCATGAAGATGTCGTGTGGGTTGAAGCGCTCTGAGCACTCCGGGCAGCTTATATTGACCCGTGATTCTGAGATCTCAATGCGCAGATACTGGCGCAGGCAGTCAATGCAGGAGCGGTGGTGACACGTCATAATGTCAGGGAAGCTCTCCCTTGAGTGACGTAGAAGGCACAATGGGCACTCCTGTAGCTCTGCCCCCCCTCCAAGTCCCACCTTAGAAGAGGAAGAGGAGGTAGAGGAAGAAGCTCCTGAGGCAGATGAGGCAGCTCCAGGCCCAGCCACAGAGAAGGTGGCCGAGTTCTTGTCATTACACATATCTGAGTGGAGGCTCTCAATGCTGGCAATGCCATCCACTCCTGTTAGCCCTCCAGGTCCAGGATGCTGGAGATCTCTGGATCTGTGTCGCCCTGATTTTGACTCCCGCCCTCGCCTTCGAAAAAAAGAAGCCAGAGAAAAGTGCCTCTTCTTTGGAGCCTTCTTCACAGCTGGCAGGGAGCTTGAGGAAGCAGTGGACTGTAGGTCCCGTTCAGAACCCATCATTCTGCTGTCTCCCAGGCCCAGCTGCTGCTGTGTGCTCATCTCTTTGAGAGAAGGGGAGGAATGTGCTGATGGGAAGCCAGGGCTGGGCAGCCTGTCTCTAACATGTGCAGGCAGGTCTGGGAGTTGGATGGGGCTGGGAGAGGGGGTAAGGGGATGGATAGGGGAGGGGGTAGGGGGGAGAGGGTTGGAGGAAAGGCCTCCAGAAGGCCCTTCTGTGTTTAAGACATGGTGGCTTCTCCTGATCCACCTCGATGTCACGTCTAGGAGCTGGATTTTGGCGAAGGGGAAGGTCTCCTGCTGTGAAAATGAAGCAACAGAACCTGAAAGAAGCAGAGAAAATATTACTGTGATAGTTCCTGAAAATCAAAAAATAATATACAACAAATAATCTTAAAACATTAACTTATGGTAAAGTTTCAAATTTACAAATACAAAATAAAACAATTTCCCCTGGTGAGCTGCAGAGGTTGTCGGTCAAACTCCAACTAAAAACAGCAAAAATAATTCTTTCACCTTCTAAAGGCAGTTTCACCAAATATGTCTTTCTACTTTTTGCTACTTTTGATGGAGAGTTCTATATAAGTGAGATTATTTGATACTCATCTCGAAACAGCACAAACTACAGGACTTCAGTGTCACTGCTTGCTGTTGACACTATGCAGCCAGTATTAAAGCTAGCAGGGAGTTTGCTTTGCTAATCAGAACATGACTGAGAGGACAGAGGGTTGACTGCTGCGGACAGTTATGACATGAAGAGAGGGTATTTTAGTGTTTCCTGCCTGTAAGATCAACAGTGATTAATCCTGGAATGTCAGCTGCTGATAAACAGGGGAAACGTCCCACTGTAGCAAGGGCTTTCCAAGGTAGAACCCGTTCAGCTACTAGCACTGCAAAATTTATTCAAACGAATCCTAACAGTAATTATTAAACTGTAATTAGTTTGGCCCAAGGAGCACATACTATCAAACCAGCGCCAAAACACTGTTTTAAAATAAACCTGAATAAACTCCATTTGGTTTACAATAATAAGGTCCTGAGTTCCAAACCCGACCCAGACCTTTCTGCAGGGAGTAGCATGTTCTTCACATGCATGCACTCATTTTGTTAGGTTTGGTTAACTGACAACCCTTATCTGGCTGTAGCAGTGAGTGTTCACCAGCCCCCCGGAACCCCGATCCCTTATACAAGTGGGTATAAATAAATGTATGGATGAAAGATGTTGGACTGTCCAACACATGATAACACTGCATTCTAGGTTCTAGATTTGCTCATAATTTAAAAATCTGACTTTAAACCTGTAGATACTTACGAAGTAGGTGCTCAAAACATTTGATCTAGCAGCTGCACTCACATAATATATCATAAACTTCTCAGGAATTAATTCAAATTCAATCAGACTTCATGAACCCTGGAAGTAAATGAAAAGTTGCAGTAAGTCAGTGTTTCTTTGGAGAGTTCTTCTGGGTTCTAACTGTGGACAGGAACTCAGAACAGTTTCATCACTTCCAACAATATCAGAAGAAGCTGGTGTTTCCACTGCCTCCACCTCCCACCTGTCTGTATCTAGAAGTCAGGTGAAGAAGCAGCTGAAGAAACTGAACAGGAATAAGGCAGCTGATCCAGATGGTTGCCCCAGAGTCCTAAAGGTTTGTGCAGATCAGCTATATGGGATTCTGCAGCGTATCCTCAGCCTCACCCTGGAGAAGGTACCAGTTATACAGAAAACATCCTGCCTTGTTCCAGAACCAAAGATATCCCCTCTATTGTCCCCTAACGACTACAGGCCTGTTGTCCTGAGCATCCCATATCATGAAAGTCTTGGACAGACTCATGTTGGTAAACCTAAATAAACAAAACAGCACCTTTCAGGAGTCACTGCAGTTTGCTAATTACTGTGGGGTTGGAGTGGAAGACGCCAACATACACCTGCTTCAACAAACCCACTATCATCTAGACAAAGCAGGCAGCACTGTGAAGATCATGTTATTTGATTTCTCCAGTGTACTTAACATAATTCAGACTGTTTTACTGTGTAAAAACCCACAGAAGACACAGGTAGATGCCTCCACAATCACCTGGATTAAGGACTACCTGACAAACAGACCACAGTTTGTGAGACTGCATTGTTGTACGTCTGACCAGGTGATCAGAAGCACAGGAGCACCACAGGCGACTGTACTCGCACCATTCCTTTTCATTCTGTACACCTCACTTTCAGTACAGGTCAGAATCCTGACATCTACAAAAATACTCTATTGACTCTGAAGTTTTTGGTGGATCAGAAATGGATCAGAGACTGAGTCCAGAGAACTGGTGGACCACTTTGTGTCCTGGTGTGGAAACAATCATCTCATCTTGAATGTGAACAAGACAAAGGAGATGATTGTGAATTTTAGGAAGAGCAGCAACATACCAAAACCTTTTTCCATCATGGGAGAAGAAGTGGAGGGGGTGGAGGAGTATAAATACCCGAGTGTTTACCTGGACAACAGACTGAACTGGAGACACAACTGTGATGATGTTTTTAAGAAGGGACAGAGCAGACTGGACTTCTTGAGGAAAATTCCTATTTCAGTCTAAAATGTCTCTCAACATCTGCTTCCTGCCAAAACACTCAGGAGCCAAACAATCTTTAACCGACAGAATGCACATAACGGTTTCTCTCGTTTGGTAATCAGGTATGTACAAACATATTTATATTATATTACGAAAAACACTCTGCTTCGATTTTAAATTTTATTGGCAACTGTTGCTGTTTTGATTTGAACACACTCTTTCCACTAGACTTATCGGTTACCTACAGTCTCCAACTAACAACAGATATGTACGTGTATGTTACACATTTATAATCTACACGCCCTGAGACAGTGCAGATTTAGCAGAGTAAAACAACATTTCCACAGTTCACACAAACACAAGCAGAACCAACAAGCTAACTACAACTAAAGGGCTAGCGACGTTAGCTACAGATGAACCTACCGTTACCGTCTGCTGCTAAAGACGTCTGTTCCAGAAACGGTAACGAAGACCAAACCTTTGTTTTTTTTTTAAATATTACAGCTGAAATATCCTTAGTGTGGCTGCTGTCCCGTAAATTTCTTCACGCTGAATATGGTGCTTGTTTTGCCTACGGTCCCACCTATCCGCTCCGTGTTCCTCACGGCTCGTTCTGTTGTTCACAGTTCTCGCTCAGAAAGTAACAAAATATCGCGAGATTCTGACCAAGCTCCGTTAACTCGTGAACCAGGTGCTGCAACCTTTTTCACATCACTCATGGTCAATATAATTTGTAAAAAGCCACAAAAGTCACTTTCACTCTTAAAAATAAGATAGGATAATTTATACAATAAGTAGTTAAACTATGTTAAAGTATGAAGTTCCAACTTTATGTTTATAAAACAAACATAAACATCAAATTGTTATTCATGCACAGGAACAAAATGTTTGGATGGATGTAGTTTGCTAATTTATTACTTAAACATCCACAAAAGAAAACAACTTTTACTTTGTTTAAAACCTCCTGAACCCAAGGTCCCCAAATCTGGGGACCTAGCTTCCTACCAGAGACTACACACCAAAAATGGGCCCAGGGATGAACGGGTTAAGTGTCTCAGGTCTTATCAGATACAGGTTTCTGTTAAGTCTGAAAAGTCACTGTCACAACAATGTCTTATTTTAATGACTTAAAATGTTGAAAAAATGTCCAATATATTTTCTAAATTATTTCCTGTAATTAGTCTCCAGTCTGATGTAATATGTTGGTTTGTGGTGGATCAGGAGAGTCACACTGCAGGTCAGAAAGATTCAGAAACAGATCAAAGTTCAACTGATCGCTGCATTTTACAGACATTTCTGACAAACTCACATTGCGTTTGTTCAGTTCTGGTTCTGGAACCAGTTCAAACAGGCAGAACAACCTATTTGTAATATTAATGTCATTCTGATGCAGAAACATTATAATTTCCTGTTACTCAGGTTCATGTTGATTTTAGTCAAAGTTACAAGGAGCAACTTCCGAGGGGCTGAATGGCAACATGTAACCCCAGAAACGCAGTTTGCAGAGCTCTGGTATAGACATGAATCTGACCTGAATCTGATTGAGATGCTGTGGCATGACCTACATGTTCAGACTGGTTCTCATTGGTCTGTGAGGGATTCCTACAGCAATTCACTGAAGACTTTAATACTGGATTACAAAGCATTACATTAGTCATGTCTAGAACTGATTAAAGCCTGAATTACCATTTCAAAGTCATTAAAAGAAAGAAGTTACACATTTTGGTTTCTTTAAAATGTTCAACATTAAGCACCAGCCATGTTCTCAAATCTCAAATTACAGCTGGAATAACATGCTTTTCACATGTTGTAATTAACACATAGGAGCCTGTTTTGAACAAAAGTGATGTATTGTGCTGGTTTGCAACCCAAAATAAATACCTTTTTTTTTTACTTTTCCATTTTTTTTTTAGACTACATGGTCAAACAAATAAAACACGTGGAAGATTCTGACAGGCAGCTATAGAAAGACATCCCTAATCCAAGATAGTGAAGATTATGAGTAAGCTCTACTGTGTTCATCATTATCTCAAGTAAAGTCTGAGCTGGTAAAAGTGCACAGCTGATTATTGCCCCACAAATCCTCAGTGACTTGTTTGAAACACTAAAGAATTTAAGTTCAGGAAGAAACACAGACAAAAAAAAAAACATGAACAGACCATAACATGAAAATTCTTGTTGTTACATGCATTCATACATTCTGTGCTTACCAAAGTATGCAATTCAAGACCTCACTAAAGCTTCGTTAACATGTTCTTAAAGTGCAGCACAAATAATCCTAGAAAACAGGAAGCACAGATGTATCTGATGGTGTTTTATACAAAAGGAATATGTTCTGACTGATTGTCCCTCAGTGAAGCAGAAAATAAACAAACCAAGGTGATACGGGCGATTTAACAAGACTTTCTAATATGTTATCAAACTTTTAATTTAGAGTGAGGACTGATGTGAAGTCAGGGGTTTGTCATGGTTTAAGGAGGTCTGCAGCACCTGCGGGTGACAGTCTCATGTTGATCGATATTCTCCCCTCTCTGCTGAACCTTAATGTGATGGAGGGTTTGAGTTCTCCTTTGATCCTGGGGGCTATATTGTCTGGGACGTCAGTTCCTGGTAGGGTCTACCGTGGCAGGTTGACCTCATGGGAGGTCAGACTAAGATCGTGGAGCCAGGCCTGGGGGGGGAGATTGTCTCAACCAAAAAAGCTACATGAAGCCACCTCCATGTGGACTCACCACCTGCATGGAGGAAAATCAAAGTCAGGTGCAGAGAGAGCTGGAGGGACCTGGGCATCGTAGAACATCACCTCACTGTTGGGAGCGGAGGGGCTCAGAGGGAGAGGCTTTGGATGATTTTGTGGATACTCACAAGCCCAAACTGAGCCTCTAAGTACTCAAGTATCAAAGCACAGTTTTAAAATGATGTTTCAAGATGGGATTTGAAGAGTGTAAGAGTGTCAGTATTACAGATAAAAGGAGGGAGTTCCAGAGGTGAGGGGCAGAGTGACTGAATGCTCTAGACCCCCTGGTGGACAGGTGAGTGGTGGGGCAGAGATGTGGATGGAGAAGGAATATCTGAGGGGACAGGTCAGAATATGAATCTGCAACAAATCATTTAGGTTTAGAGGTGCGAGGTTATCGATGGACTTAAATGTGAGAAGCAGGATTTTGAAATTGATGCTGGGAGCCAGTGAAGCTGCTGTAAGACGGGAGTCATGTGGTTAGAGGAAGGAGTTCTGGAGACGATACGGGCAGCAGAGTTCTGGATCCATTTCTGTGGAAGAAGACGGGAGTTACAGGAAGTGAACAAGAGCAGCAGTCTGAGATGAGAGAGATGATGAAAATTACACAGATGGAAATATGGAGATTGGGTGATAGTGTTGATGTGAGAGTTAAATGATCATGTGACGACACCCAGACTCTTAACTGGATAAACAGACACATCAAGTGTGAGCCTCAAGTTGCTGTTTGGATAATATGAATACAGAGCCAACAAGCAGAAACTCTGTTTAATTTTAGAACATTCTGTTAGAACCATATCTGTAATTCTTGTATGCAGTCAGGAGGGAGGTGATGGTTAGCAGAGAGGTAGAGCTTGGTGTCATCAACATATCAGTAAAAATTAATATTAAACTTACAGGTTTGTTAATCATCTGAGAGTTAATCCAGAAGAAGAAACATAACCTAAAGTGGAACTGGGCTCGAAGCATCCTTCCAATCCTGAACCTGAAACTATGTAGTGACGTCTCGTCTGTGGTGTGGATCCCTCTCCATGATTGCATCAGCTGGACTGGAAGCTGCTGTGCTGTGTAGCCTGAAATCTGAACACACTCATCCCAAATGTCCTCATTCAAAATTCTTGTAATGAAATTCCAAATTTGAACACATTAAACACTTCTACATTTACACAAACTCAGTATTTCAACAGTTGAACCTCCTTCACCTGCACATAAATGATCAGTTATTGTACACTTTAACTAGTAGAACCAAACTCCTCATTTACTTTAATAAACATGTCCCCAGCGATCCCCCGCCCTCATAGCCAGGTCACATGATCACACTGCTGTCAGTTATTTCCTTCTTGGCAGCAGAAAACATTTCAGAGTCAGAAAACAATCAGGTAAATTTTGGAATGACAATTTATTTCAACCAGTAGTTTACGATACAAATCACGTTTCAAAATGCTCAGCAATCACTTCCCTGAACATGGCTGATGTTCTGAGCATAATCTGACAGTAAAATGACATAAAACAGAGGAATGAATTCAAATGTATCACTTAAATTTTCTGTATTTTGCTATTTTTTTTTCCAACAAATTTTTACTTATGATCAAGGTCTAGTCAAACCATCACCAGACCTGGCAGAGTCAATTTTTTTTTAAGAAATAATTTATCATTTTGCGATGTTTTCTGAGTTTTAGGTTTTTCGATGTTTGTTTTTTTTTTCTCTTTTTCCATCGGTGAAGCAGGTTTCAAAATGCTCAATCTGTAAGAAAATAAACACAAAAGTACATTCAGTGGTTGTATTGCACTAATTAAACCTACTGTACATTTCTCTTGATCTGTACTGATTTTTAAATAACCCTCCATAAGATGTGACCAGTTTCACTGGATGAGGAATGAAAAATCTGTTTGTCAAGTGTTACAATATGCTGCTTGGACGATACTTTGCAGGATGCAGTAGTTTCACCTCCTGAACGTGTGATGTCATTGTAGAAACAAGGAACTGACAGAGCAGAAAACTGAACTCTGTTAAACATGATCAAATCAAACCTCTTCTACAATCTGCAGAATAATCACATGAAACAGTATGAAAACAGCCATCAAGTGTCTTAAAAACCAGAGAAAAATGTTAAACCGGCTTTTGCCTGCAGTAACATGTAACAGACCCAAAATGAGCCAATCAACGCAGCTCTAACGAGCTTCACAATGAGTCTCATCCAACACTGGAGCCTCGACTGAATGAGCAGACCACCGAACAGTGCGTGACTAGACATAAAATATATTTAACCAAACATGTTCCAGATGTTCTAAATAAAAATGACCAAAATAATAACATGAATGAGCATCCTTTATGCTGTAGGGACATATACCGTCATCAGGAAGTGAAATGACATCTAAAAGACAAACCTTAGACGCTGGGAACACCCGCAGGGGTGGTCGACTTCTGAGCAGCTTCTTTGGCCTGATGGGCCTGAAGCACAGCGACGGCCTCGTCCACCTAAAACAAAACATTTATATCATGAAATCAACTGTTAAAACATTTATAAGTCTGAAACATGAAATACTTTTAAACTGACATTCAGTCTTTAGTAATACACAAACATTAAATTCAGTAATACTGAATTTAGAGGAAACTGAATATTCTAATAACCAATAATGATAGTTTCTTCAGAGTCAGATGGTTCTAGCTGTGGACAGGAAGGATCTCCTGTAGAGGGTTCTAGCTGTGGACGGGAAGGATCTCCTGTAGAGGGTTCTAGCTGTGGACGGGAAGGATCTCCTGTAGAGGGTTCTAGCTGTGGACGGGAAGGATCTCCTGTAGAGGGTTCTAGCTGTGGATGGGAAGGATCTCCTGTCGTGGTCTGTGTTGGATCTAAAGAAGTTTCTGACTGAAGACTCTCTGTTGTTGAGTTAGTGTGTTATGAAGAGGATGAGGTTCTCCATCATGTACTTTATCCTCCTTTAGATAATCAACTCAAGAGGATTAAGATCAGAACCAGAACAGAACCAGCCTTCTTTATCAGTTTGTTTTGTTCACTTGCTCTGATGCTCCGCCCCCAACAGGTGACTGCAGGTGTGATCTCCACAACAGACTTATAAAAGATCTCCAACGTCTTGCTGAGTGTTTCTGCAGATGACAGGACTCTGACCTGGACTGAAAGTCTGAGGTGTACAGAGTGAAAAGGAATGGTGAGAGTACAGTCCCCTGTGGTGCTCCTGTGCTGCTGATCACCTGGTCAGACGTACAACTCTTCAGTCTCACAAACTGTGGTTTGTTTGTGAGGTAGTCCTTTGTCCAGGTTATTGTGGAGGCATCATCCTGTGTCTGCTGGAGGTTTTTATACAGTAAAACAGGATAATTGTGTTTCTTTAGCTTCCTGATCACAGGTTGCCTCTGAACAACAGGTTTATACACAGAACAGAAAAACACGAGATGATAATCTGCCTTGTCAAAAGCAGATTATGCAAAGGACCTGTATGCATCCCTGATATTTGCATAAAAATATTTAGTGTTATGTATATAATAGCACTACTGCAACAAGTTGTCATTGTGGATGGAGCTACAGTGGGGCAAAAAAGTATTTAGTCAGCCACCAATTGTGTAAGTTCTCCCACTTAAAAAGATCAGAGAGGCCTGTAATTTTCATCATAGGTATACCTCAACTATGAGAGACAAAATGAGGAAAAAAAATCCAGAAAATCACATTGTCTGATTTTTAAAGAATTTATTTGCAAATTATGGTGGAAAATAAGTATTTGGTCACCTACAAACAAGTAAGATTTCTGGCTTTCACAGACCTGTAACTTCTTTAAGAGGCTCCTCGGTCCTCCACTCGTTACCTGTATTAATGGCACCTGTGTGAACTCGTTATCAGTATAAAAGACACCTGTCCACAACCTCAAACAGTCACGCTCCAAACTCCACTATGGCCAAGACCAAAGAGCTGTCAAAGGACACCAGAAACAAAATTGTAGACCTTCACCAGGCTGGGAAGACTGAATCTGCAATAGGTAAGCAGCTTGGTGTGAAGAAATCAACTGTGGGAGCAATTATTAGAAAATGGAAGACATACAAGACCACTGATAATCTCCCTCGATCTGGGGCTCCACGCAAGATCTCACCCCGTGGGGTCAAAATGATCACAAGAACGGTGAGCAAAAATCCCAGAACCACACGGAGGGACCTAGTGAATGACCTGCAGAGAGCTGGGACCAAAGTAACAAAGGCTACCATCAGTAACACACTACGCCGCCAGGGACTCAAATCCTGCAGTGCCAGACGTGTCCCCCTGCTGAAGCCAGGACACGTCCAGGCCCGTCTGCGGTTTGCTAGAGAGCATTTGGATGATCCAGAAGAGGATTGGGAGAACATCATATGGTCAGATGAAACCAAAATAGAACTTTTTGGTAGAAACTCAACTTGTCGTGTTTGGAGGGGAAAGAATGCTGAGTTGGATCCAAAGAACACCATACCTACTGTAAAGCATGGGGGTGGAAACATCATGCTTTGGGGCTGTTTTTCTGCAAGGGGACCAGGACGACTGATCCGTGTAAAGGAAAGAATGAATGGGGCCATGTATCGTAAGATTTTGAGTGAAAACCTCCTTCCATCAGCAAGGGCATTGAAAATGAGACGTGGCTGGGTCTTTCAGCATGACAATGATCCCAAACACACCGCCCGGGCAACGAAGGAGTGGCTTCGTAAGAAGCATTTCAAGGTCCTGGAGTGGCCTAGCCAGTCTCCAGATCTCAACCCCATAGAAAATCTCTGGAGGGAGTTGAAAGTCCGTGTTGCCCAGCGTCAGCCCCAAAACATCACTGCTCTAGAGGAGATCTGCATGGAGGAATGGGCCAAAATACCAGCAACAGTGTGTGAAAACCTTGTGAAGACTTACAGAAAACGTTTGACCTCTGTCATTGCCAACAAAGGCTATATAACAAAGTATTGAGATTAACTTTTGTTATTGACCAAATACTTATTTTCCACCATAATTTGCAAATAAATTCTTTAAAAATCAGACAATGTGATTTTCTGGATTTTTTTTCCTCATTTTGTCTCTCATAGTTGAGGTATACCTATGATGAAAATTACAGGCCTCTCTGATCTTTTTAAGTGGGAGAACTTACACAATTGGTGGCTGACTAAATACTTTTTTGCCCCACTGTATGCTAAAACTTTTTATCATACACAGATATGACCAAGCCAACAAACCTTAGAGCGCAGTGACTCCGGTGACTCAAGCATGTGAAGCAACTCTGAGTTGTCAATCTCCAGGAGCATACCAGTGATCTTACCCGCCAGACTGGGATGCATGTTCTGGATCAGGGGGAACAGACGCTCACCTGTAGAGGGAAGAAGTCCCACATTATCTTAAACAGTTCAGCAAAACAAATGGTACTGCACTGTTTATTTATTTATAATCTGTGCTGATTATTCACTGACCCAGCATCTGTTTCTGTTCCTGAGGCGGCGCAGCAGCCAGCATGGAGGCAGTCAAGGGCTCCTGGCCTTGGACATGGACTGCAGGCTGAAGGAGGAAGATTTCAGATCAACTACTGTTAGATTTAAAAGTTATTTACCACTAAATTGTAATTATCACAATCAATTTGAAACTGTGTATGAATCATAATAACTAAAAATACATGGTGTTATTCTATTGTCATAAACTGTAAAGTGAAAAGTCAACAGGGTTCCTACTTGCTGCATGGTGACCTGTGGCTGGGAAGCCATGTGCTGCTGGGGATTGCGAACACCAGGAGCATATTTATACTGAGGCATGGCACGTACTGGAGCAGCGGTGGCTGAAGCACTGGCAGGGCGTTGGGTGAGTGCCTGAGTGGCTGAAAACAGTGGAAAAGGGGACTTTGTTAAAACTGCTAAAAGTGAAGTGATAAAAGTCCAACAGAATCCTAATATGTAAGACTTACGCATGCGTTGGGAAGCCATCATGCGTGGGACCTGGGTGTTGGTGGCAGCGGTAGCACGGATGGTGTTGAAGGTCTGGGGTCTAGGTGCTGACGGACGCATAGCATTTGGCATGTTTTGGAAGTCTGGAGAGAATAAAAACAGAAAATGTCAGTAACAATGATACCTGGCATGCAAAATAAATGTTTTGTTTTTTACTCAAAGTTAACAGCCAAAAGCCCACTTACGCTGAGGACGTACTCCTTGAGTGGCCCAGCGGGGGCTCGGGCGCAGCTGAGCCAACTGGTTGGCAGAGTAATATGCAGCACGATTCTGAGCCTGAGAGGATTAAGAACCAAGATTCACTGTTAAACTCTTAATCATTCAAACTAGTTTGTTACTAGTTAAAGCAGTTGGATGTCAAAAGTAACATTCAGAAGTTAGAGGCTCACCTGTGGTATAGCAGCCATGAAGTAGCCTGAAGGTGGAGCTGGCTGGTACGGGTTGAGGACAGGGTTGGGCACAGCACGAACCGTGGCCATCCTCTGCATGTACTGGTTGGTTAGGTGAGCCTGTCGCTCCTCCTTTCGCTGAGCCAGAGCCACATACAGAGGCTTTGTAGCCACAATACGTCCGTTCATCTCCGTCACAGCTTTGGTGGCTTCCTCCGGAGAGGAGAAGCACACAAAGCCAAAACCTTTGCTGCGGCCTCCCTCCATCATCACCTGTGATTCAAAAACCCAAACATTTTCCATAGACACATGACATCCTTTGGTGTAAATAAAATGAATTAATTCATCACTTTAAGTGTGGAAGCCTTTACCTTTGCACTTGTTATAGTTCCAAATGGAGAGAATTCTTTCCGCAGACGCTCGTCATCAAGGCCGTCATCCAAGTTTTTCACATACAGATTGACACCCTGGTATAATAATAAACATGGACAACAATTTAATTACCTGGAGATTTTCCCAACGTGTCAAATTTTTCTGTAATCGATATATTTTTATCTTTTTTAGTAATGGGTGTGGCTGTTGGTTAATAACACTGCCATGATAATCAGAAATACCATACAGCTGTAATAGTGCACATCTTGTTAGGATGCATCACATTTTCATACAGATTCCAGTCTGTAGTAATACAACATATATAAGAGATGGTTCTATGTGTTACAGTGAGATGTCTGGTGACCAGGTTCAAACCTGTAAGATCCAAGTGTGTGAACAATCTGTCAAGTTTCAATAAGCAGCTGTTGTTTTTAATGAATTCTGTCACCATGGTAACTCAAAACATCAAATAAACAAACTGAAGCACATCTGGTGACTGACCCTGTCATTTTAAAGTATTGTTATGTGTAATAACATCACACAGTTTGTGCCGCAGGGCATTTTGAGTGTGGTTTATAGCGAGCTGCACCTTTTTGCTCCAAAGAATAATAAATCTGTCTGTTAAAGAATCGTTTAGAGGTTTAGAATAATAAGTGGCTTCATTCATTAATGTGAAGCTTACGTTAAAAAATACACAGGAAACCAAAATATAAAGCTATTAGGAGAGTACAGTCATAAACTAATCGTCACAGCAATGCATATAAAAGAACTAATATATATATGTGACAATTAAAACCACTAGATTGAACATTAAGTGTTGCTGCCAGTTCTGGAAGGAAGATGGAACTGTGTTAAAAACACCCGAAACCTTCATGTTAAAACACACAACATACCTGATATCTAGTCATGCGATCCTGTTTCATCTGCTCAAATTTGCGCTTCAGTTCATTCTGACGCTCTCCCTTCTTCTGTGCACGGCCCACATACACCTGCCTGCCATTCAGTTCTTTGCCGTTCATGTCGTCTACAGCCTGAAACAAAATAAACGAAGTCTACTGAAACAAGATAGACAGACACAAGCGGCAGAAAGAGATATGACACGAATGAAGAACCCAAAGTAAAATTACATTAAATTTATTCCAACCTTTTGTGCATCTTCATGTCTCTCAAAACTGACGAAGCCGAATCCCTTGGATTTGCCACTCTCGTCTGTCATGACACGGATGCTTAGCGCAGGCCCTAGAAAAAGGAGAAGACAATCAACACATGAAGAAGGATCACGTGTTACTAGGAAAACCTAAACATGTTTCTAAAATGTTGACATCTTACCATATTTGCCAAACAACTCTTTTAACTTCTCATCATCCATGTCCTCCCCAAAGTTCTTGATGTAAACGTTGGTAAATTCTCTGGCACGTGCCCCAAGTTCAGCCTCCCTCTCTTTACGGGACTTAAACCGTCCAACAAATCTGTCAGAAAATCATGGAACATATTAAACACACTTAAGAAAAACTAACAAAAACTGTAGCTTTAAAAAATAAATACATCAAATGTAGAGTAACACTTCATTTTGGTTGATAAGAAAAAAGATTTACAACAGACTGAATTACTACTAACATTTTTAGGTGTTTCCTGTGTTAAAAGGCAGGTGACAAAGTTTTTGACCTTAAAAAGAATCTTTTACATTGAAATTTCACAAAGCATTTAGAAAATTAAACACACTGATTGGTAGTTGCATCTGACAACATGCTGCATTAAATCAAAACTGGATTAGATCTAAAGGGTTACTGTTAATCAGGCTGCTCCAAACAATAATGTTGAAAATGTGTAACATTAACAACACTTACACTTTTCTGTCATTGAGCAACATGCCGTTCATTTTTTCAATGGCACGCTCAGCTGCCTCGTGGGTCTCAAAGTGCACAAAGCCGTAACCCTTTGAGCCATTTTCATCACAAACCACCTTGACAGGGCAGATTTAAGGGCATTAAAACATCTGCAAACACCATGCATCATAAACACATCACATTATACCAGCTTAATCAATCTGTACTCATGCATCTGGACGTGAAACATCAAACACAAGACACAGGCAGAGCACATGGATACACTGCAGTTTACCTTGCAAGAGAGAATGTTTCCAAATGCAGAAAATGTATCATAGAGGGCCTTATTATCAATGGACTTGTCCAGGTTCTTGATGAAGATGTTTCCCACCCCACTCTTCCTCAGTGATGGGTCACGCTGGGACCACATGATGCGGAGAGGCCTCCCCTTGATCACGTCAAAGTTCATTGTGTCCAAGGCTCGCTCAGCTACAAATACCAAAATAAATCCATCCAACATCAGGTGTCACAACTTGCTACATTACCAATGTGCTACCAAACCAATGACACTCTTCTAAAATAAACACCACGTTCAGATTCTAGGCAGGCAGGTGCGTTAACCTACCATCAGCTGGTTGTTGGAAGTTCACATATGCATAGCCAAGAGACCTGCGGGTGATCATGTCTCTGCACACCCTGATGGACAGGATGGGTCCAGCCGGGCTGAACTTCTCGTACAGCATAGCCTCGGTAACATCTGGATGCAAGTCTCCTACGTAGAGGGAGGCCATCGGGTAGCTCGGTGCACTGGGATTCATGTTAGCAACGTCTATTTCTACTCGATCCGAGAAATGTTACACAGGTCGACTCGATGCTTTACCACACTAAAGACGGTGTTTCTCTCTTTCCAGTGGCCTCAATAGACCGCAGGTAAAATCTCTCAACAACGTGGGCTGATTAGCCTGATTAGCAAAATGTCGGCGCGTGGCCTTTAGAATACGGCTCACCAGAAAAAACAACTCGGGAATCTCAGCTCTAAATAAAGCGAAACTAACGACAGACTACAAAACAAATCTCAATGTGTCATAAGAAATAAATCTGTTGAATTGGTAAGACGAATATATCAGGCTAACGTTAATTACGCACGTTTTCAACAATGACGTTAGCAATGTATCCTGCTAATGACGTCCGCTCTTTAATTTGAAGGTAGCGTCTTTTTTCGCGTTGCTTGGTAGGCAAATCAAATCCTGCTTCACCGATTTTTATTTTTCTTATAAAAATATGTCTGCGTGTGCTCTCTAGCTTTTGGTTTGTTTCATAATAATAAAAAGTGTGCCGAGACTAGCTCCGGAGCACACCCTACGCAGACGGATTACAAGACTGAAAGAAAGGACGACGGAACCGCGGTGCGTTCACGCACCACCAATGACGTCTCACATCTCGCGATATCTTACATTTGACGTTATTTTTATCTGATAAAGCTTTTTTATAAGCTGTTTAAGTTCCCGGTAAAACCGTTTTCTGACTTTCTATGACAAATACACGTTCAATCGCTGTAAGTTTTCATATTTCAGAAACATTTTCGTTCATATGTGTAATTTAAGGGTCGCACGGTGGTGCAGTAGGTATTGTTTCCTTGCATCAAAAAGGTCCTGGGTTCCAAACCGGACCGGGGTCTTTCTGCATGGAGTTTGCATATATTCCTTGTGCTGTGCAGGTTTCCTCCGGGGACTCCAGCGTCCTTCCACTGACCAAAAATATGACTGACGTTAACTGGTAGCAAGAGTGTGACTGATGTACTGGCGACCTGTCCAGGTGTGACCCCCTCGACCAATGACCACTGGAGATCGACACCAGCTACCTGTGACCCTGAACAGGAACAAGCAGGTACAGAAGACTGTGTAATTTGAGTGAATCTGAGTAAATTTACTCTGTTTTGAGTTGAATGTCACAGAAATCCTCAGTATAATAAAATAGCACCAACGTTTCCCATTAATCTTCTTTAAAAATCACTTTCTGCTGACTGAGCCACAATCATAATCATTTACTTCTATATATGATTTCAACTATCCATTTACAATCTCATACACATAACTGACTCCTTAGTTAAATTGTACCAGACAAGGCAAGTTCAGTTTTCTGTTTAAAGGAGTGTGAAGGTCAGAGAAATTCAACCTTCATCCCATGAGATTAAAAATCAGATGAAACACACTGAATCAGTTCTGGGAATCACAAACCCTATTTCACCCAAGATTTTGATGCATCGGGCCATCGAAGGGGGTCGTGTTGAAATGCAGCTTCAACATCATCCTTTCATAGAAAACATCCTAACTGAATCTGACTCGGATCACATGACAGCTGGTATGGTGTTAAATCTCCATCTGTTACTGGGACCTGGACTTGCTGCTTTCAGATGGTTTATGGAAAAATCAAATAAAAAAAAAAAATGTACCCGTGTACTTGGAGTTCTGTTGCTATGCTATTATGTTGTTGCTATTTTTCTGTTCTTTGAGTTTTTCTTGTTAGTTTTTTCTTCTGGAAAAATTATTTTTGAAATACTTATTATGATTTGGGTGATGTGCTGATTGAGGGTCTTTTTGTAGTTATCAGTCATTCGTCACAATGTCCAAACTGAAACAAGTGAAAATGAGTGTAAGGAACCAAAACTACAAGGAAATATATTTGGAAAATGCACAACTGCCATCAATTCTATACAGAAATACTATTAGTGTAGGACTTAAAATACACAAATACAATATTGTTCATTTTTTATTCCGCTTACATGAAATTACATATTACCCCCAGAATAACAGTATCCTGGAGCGTTCAGTATGACAACTTCAAACACAAAGCTGACAAGCCCAATACCCTTCATTAGTTCTTCAATAACTACCCCTTACCAACAGTTTAAAGTACTGTAAGAAAATGAAAGGAAAAAGAAAACTCAAAACAAATTTGAAAAAGCAGTAGTAAGAAAACCAGGATTTGTTTTACTGCAGTGATCATACAAAACAGCAGAAATACAAGCTTGTGTGTTCTTGTCCTTGAGTTTTTCTACAACTAAGAGTAGATACATGTACATAAAAAACAGCCCTCCAAATAATGATTAAAAAACATAACCAACAAACCAAAACAATAAAAAAAAAATCAAACATCTGAAAGTTAATGGAATTTTACCTGTATAAACTCCCGCCCACTCCCCATTACATCACCAGACCCCTGATATAGTTCCTCGTGATAATAACTGTTGTCCAATCAGGCGTGACGATCCGGCCACTGTGTTTGAGGTTACTCACAAACAATGAACAAGTAGGATGTACGTACGGTCTTGTTTTCAGAACTCAAGTTTCGGTATGTCTCACAGGTTTAGGACTTGTGTTCTCATTCCTAATAAAACTGCATTTTAAAAGAAGATGAGCAGTTTTGTATTCTTGATGCATGATTCGTGAACCTTCTCGTCGGTCTGTAAAAACATACCCTCTCTGCTCATCCCACAGTTCCCCACACTACAGAACAAACAGTAAACCCAAAGTAGTGAGATGAATAGAGACCCAGAGAGAAAACCAAAGGTGAGAGCTGGATGTCAGTGAGGTGGCTGAAGGGATGATGAAGAGGATGACCACTCTGGACAATGGCAGGTAAACAGTCATGGCATTAAAGATGTCGCTCACTCTTTGGGCTCCTCTTTGGGCTCTTCTTTGGGCTCTTCTTTGGGCTCCTCTGTGTCATCTCCCTCAGAAGTCCACAGCTAAGGAAAGAGAACAGGGTGAGGAGGTGAGGTGACGAGAGCAAGAACAAAAACTAACTTCTGCTTCAAAGATTCTCTTTTTTATTATCATGGTTTCTGAAGATTTTGGAGGAAACCGATTAGTATATCACTAGTCTAACTGGTCAAGTCCAACTTTATTTCATTCTGTATAAAATCAGATGTCATTTGAGCTGATATATATTTAACAAAAAGCCACTTACTGTCAAGTTATCTCTTAATAGCTGCATAATCAGTGTACTGTCTTTGTACGACTCTTCGTTCAGTGTGTCAAGTTCTGCAATACCATCATCAAAAGCCTGAAAGATTCAAAGGACATTGTATTAGAACCTGGAAAAGTGGTCAAATTTTATTTAGTAGCATGTTTCCTAAGTCAGTGTGTAAACATTTTATTTGATGTCCAGTAGTCTGTAATTAACAAGAGTGTTTAACTCTGACTGGGCACAAGGACCAAAAACACATTTACACTTAAACAGCCTCAGATCTACAAGTTCTAGATTTTGGTAATTACAGCAGAGTTAAAGTTATGCTGTGTTGTAAAATCACCTGTTTGGCTAGTTCGCACGCTTCCATGGGTGAATTGAGAATCTCATAGTAGAACACAGAGAAATTAAGAGCAAGGCCGAGGCGAATCGGATGAGTGGGCTTCATTTCGCTTTTGCTGATTTCGAAGGCCTGGTTGTATGCGCCCTGTGAATCTTTAATAATGGCTGAGGGAGGAAGACAGAGAACAACTGTTATTATTTCTAACAATTAGAGTGAAAATATGCCATTAGCTACTGATTTAATCTGAAATGGATGCTTTGCATTGCCCTGTTCTCTTCTAGCATCTTCTCCATTTGTCTGATACAAGCACTCTGAACAAAATCTATTTGCACCCTGATTTTTATGTTTCTTCTGCATCATGAAAAAAAAGAGCTCAAAATGACATTTGAACATTTCTGCCTTTAAGTCTCTGTAAACCAAAAAAGTCTGACCCAGACTAATTTTCACCCAAACTCCGGGTCTCACTTTGCCCCGCCCAGATTCTGAGCACATACACAAGCCGCTGCGTGTCATTCCGTAGAAAGTAGTGCTTAAATAGAAACACAAACTAAATTAATGAATTTTCACGTGTTTTTTCCCTACAAAACTAAAGTTTTGAGATCAGAGACTGTTAAACGAGTCTTCCTGGATCCAGATCTGTGATCAGACCCTCTCAGTTACTGCATCTGTCCATGTGACCAATCTGGATCAATCAGAGAGGGCTTTGAGCAATGCTGCCTCTGCCCACAACTCAGAGGCCAATTGCTAATGAGCTGCTTTTAAAGAGAGACTGATTTTGGACAACGCAAGAGAAATGTCACTTTTCATGTTCCAGTCTGGTGCTTGTTAAACAAGTTCTGTGATTAATGACTTACTGGCTTTTACATAACACTTTCACTTCCTTACAGTGTGACTCGCTGAAACATGGAGCTGCAGGTAGACCTGCCTGTCGGCAACAGCCAGTGGACCAAACTACTTTGTGGGGGGTCTTTTAATAATTAAGGAACATTAAGGAACATGTTTTATGGTGATAACTTCCACTGTTTGTTTTGTGTTTTTATTAAATATGAATATATTATTGAATAATAATATTTGTTTAAAATGGGGGGGAGTCACGTCCTCTGCCCCGCCCCCTGAGACTTCCTCCCACACTCTGGTCCATGTTCAATTTGACGACACAGGAACTTGTTTGTTCCCTTTCAACACGCTGATGGAAACGCTGAACACAGCAGCGACAGTTTCGATCCTGTCGTCAAATTATTTTCAGTTTTTCAGATTGTTAGCTTCGTTAGTTTGTTTCTAACAATTATTCTGTTGAACAATACAAAAACAACATCTGATTTTAATTTGTTGAACTTCGGTGAATTTTCATTTATTTACTGTTTTTGTCTGTTTTAAGTTATTTCAGAGACCATCGTTGGTTTTTCTCTAAGAAACACCAGCTATCTGCATGTGTGATGATGTTCAGGTTTTATCTAAACTGAGAACTTTTACTTTTATATTAATGAACATTTTATTTATGGTTATAGTAAATAGTATGGTACAATGGTACCATATAACTATGGTACAATATAACTAATATAGTCAACCTGTGACATTTAAACAAATAAACCAACATGTTTTTTTTTTCTTTGACAGAAACTGAATTTTCAAAAGGGGCAGTAAAAAAAACTGATGCTTATTCTACACACTGGCCACACTTTGTTATAAATTTCTCTGAAAGTGTATAAAGGTTTGAACAGCCATAAAAACTGTTACAGATCAGTATTAAAAACCCTTATTTAAACTGTGTTTCTGGCAGGGCACAATGCTTAAAGTGTTGTAGTCATCACTCTGTAGTTGTCGGGGTAACTTGTAATTTTGCAGTTCTTCAGTACTTAATAAATCAAAAGGAAATTAATGTATATATCAAACATTTTCATTTCAAATAGACTGAAACCAAAGATAAGGAAAAGACACAAAACTACAAAGGTTTGTTAAGTTGGTAATAAAACGTGACAAGAACATGAGGAACGTTAACATGTGGATACGGTGAAGGACAGAAAACACTTAAATATCCTATAATATTACACACATGGAAAGAAACATACCCTGCTTATTGTCTCCTGTAGCCACTTCAGCCAGGTAGCGGAAGTAATCTCCCTTCATTTTCAAATAAAATACCTTGCTGTCTGGTGTAACTGCTTTGGGAATGAGATATTTGTCCAAGAGACCCTGTGGTTAAGAAAAAGACAGACAGGGGCTTTTATTAACCATTTGAGCTCAACATGCACCGACTCAACAATGGATCATTTTTTTAACCAGGTCAAATAAACATGATAATCAGTGTTTTAAAGACATAATACCTTTTTGGGTCTATATACACAAGCAGAAACAAGCTGACTACCACCAGCTGCCTCTGGGCTTGAGAAAGAATTTGGGTTTCTACACTGCATTTACTTCAGGGACTACAGATGGAGGACAAACCTATTTATGGAGAACATGAACAGAGAAGGGGAGTGAAGATGGCCAGGAGAGGAGAAGTATGGATGTGAGTGAGTGGGTGGGGGTGGAGACAGAAGAACCAGGCTACTTGAGTCTTGATGAAGTAGGTCAGTAACAGCCCAGCTCGGCTCTATATAACACAAGCATGCAGCTGATAATCTGTTCATGTTATTATCCTAAATACAAGCTGGAGAAGAGAAACATGTCTCACTGTGAAGAGTAAGAAGAGTGTACAGGGGTGTGAAAAAGTCTTTGCCTCCTTTGTGATTTCTTAGTTTTCTGTATGTTTGTCACATGCAAATATTTTAGACCCAACAGTAAACAAATGCAGCTTTTAAATGAAGGTGTTTGTTAAGGGGGAAAATGTCCAACCAACATGGCCCTGT
This sequence comes from Pachypanchax playfairii, assembly GCA_006937955.1. Taxonomy (NCBI): domain Eukaryota; kingdom Metazoa; phylum Chordata; class Actinopteri; order Cyprinodontiformes; family Aplocheilidae; genus Pachypanchax; species Pachypanchax playfairii. The sequence goes on along the minus strand of SSNP01000138.1, from coordinate 862,552 downwards.
GTGAAAAATTAACAGCTCCCTTTAACCCAATACCTGGTCGAGCCGCCCTGAACAACAACAACTGCACTCAAGTTTAATATTTTACATGTTTAAAGTAGCAGAAGAAGAAACTTAAGGGTTTTTCAACATTAACCACTTTTTAATGTCATTCCACTGCATGTCAACCAGATAAAGGTCAGGACTTGACCACTATTAAGTTTTCATTTTATTTTTCCTAAGCCATTCAGAGATGGACCTGTTTTGAACCCAAATGCACTTTAGCTTGAGGACATGAAAAGATTGCCGAACATTCTCTATTAAAAAAATAAGAAATCCCAAAGGGGGCAAACACTTTAGCATCAGGAATCTGTTCTGGTAATATTTTATGAGAAAAGACTTAAAGAGGCCCTTCCATTAAAAATGTTTTTTCTGAGGTTTCTGTTGAATATTTTAGCTCCACAGGTGTTCTTACCTTCATAGTGGGTGAAAACAGGTCAACAACTTCTCTTTCAGTTTTTATCTCTCAAACTACGCAGGTGGCGATAACACCCGAGTTCTCCCGAGTCCGAACGGCCTGTATCTGTTTCATCACATTCGGCAGCTCCCGCAGTTGAAACCACACCTAGCATACCGCTGGCTAAAAGCTGTTAGCATAAGACGTAGCAAACAGGAAGACACGACGTCTGACGTTGCCATGTGCAGCGGGACAGGAAACAGTATACCTTGCTCTCATAGGCTAGTTTGTTAGCCAATCAGAGTCCAGCAAATTAGAATAATGAATATGATCGAGCTACTGATGACGCAGCCTGACGGAAGGAGTTGGAGCCACCCGAATTTAAATGCAGACAGATTGAAAGGTCTGTTAATCAGTGTTTCCTGACATTTTTTAATGGTTAATACTTAAGAAATAACCACAAAGTCCTGAAATTTGTATGAAATGGCCTCTTTAAGAATGACTAAACAGAGCTGTCAATCATCAATATAAGCTAAACAGATTTTTCTACCGACTTCTACATGGACTTAAAATCAATTTCTAACAGATTTACTTTAGTTTTGACTCAAGTAGTCATCAAAAGACTTCATGAAATCTAAACATGTGAGTTCATATGTAGAAAAGTCACCAGATGAAACTTGTGGTCTTAGAACTATAATGTTCTACAACAAAAATTAAACGATGTGGTAACAGCCTGAACATGATTTCCAGTGGATAAAGAGAATTTGATTTGTTTGAGCTGCTCTTAAATAACAACATATCTATTCTAAGCACGAGATAAATGAGGCTGAAGGCCTGCGTTTGCTGAATGCTCTTAAACTTGTGTGAGAGACCAGAGAATCCCTCTGGGATCTGAATGTAGAACTGGGCCACTGGCCCAGAATCAGAATATCGCTATGGTAACATACAGACCAAAACAGGAACTATAATAACAACTGCATGTGGTATTTCATTCTATCCTATTTTCAAACCATGTTGCTGGACTGAAGTTTTAGGAACTTCTTCAGTTATCAGTGTATCTGTAGGAAACAGTGTAAAACCAGCCAAAGCAATAATCACTCCAACTGAAGGGGAAAAAACAACAACAAAACCCCTTTAGGAAAAAACTACATCCAGTATGTAGTACTGATGTGATGAGCATTCATTCTGCACACATCCAGACCTGAAACTGTTCCAAGAGAACTCATCAGAATCAATGTGTGATCAGCGGGGCTGGAGAGCATGATTAGTGAGCTGAACTCATGATATTTTATTTTCTCTCTCGGATCGGGGATCACGGGGGGGGGGTTACAAGACTGGCACCCCGCTTTGCTCTGTTGTTGTGGTGTTCATGTTCCATATCCCACCTTTAAAATGAGATCAATATTTAAAGTTTATATTAGAACATTATTATGTTGAATACAAGCCAATGTGTAAAAATGAGTTTTGAAGAGTGTTATTTGAGAAAACAATTATTCAAGATTTAAAATGAACATTGGCAGGAATTAAGAGTTCAATTTTACAGAATCCCACCTTGTTCTGGATGTGATGAGTGAAGCATTAGAGGTGAAACAACTTCACGTCATTTCATTTTTTTTTTTTTTTTTACCTCACAGGACTTTGATTTGTCTCATTACAATACAGTGAATACTCGTGTTTGTGGCGTTGTACCAACTGGAGCTGGTCTGAACATCCAGTTCACAGATTCCCTCAGAGAAAACAAACGTTTCCAACATGGTGAGATTTTTAGCAATACAAAGGATTTTACAGCCAGAAGAGTCTCAGAAATATGGACAGAATGAGTCTGAAACCTGGTTCTGGACCAGTTCTACACAGTCCTACTTGTGTCAAGCAGGAGCTTGTACAACCTTCTATATCAAACCACAACAAGAAGAACTTCTACTGAAGCCTCACCAAGGTCTGACACAAACTTTCTGTATCCAGGGTCACTTATTTATCATACATGTGTATATTGTACCAGTACGTAGGAGATATTGTGTCGTCTAGTGTGAATATGAGACGTGGCTCACAGCAAAAGATTTAGCATCTCGTCTCGCTCGTTCAGCATCAACATGTGTCACTGTGTAAAGTCTTTATAGGAACTTAAAATATATAAAATTACCAATATAGGATTTCTACTTTGTGAATTATACAAATGTTTACTTGTTGGAAAGTAAATCCAATCATAATTCATACACACTTATCTGGCTCAGCACTTTATCAGCATGTTTTGGAAACACGACCGTTCATCACTCATGTCCACATCTCAGAAAGAATAAACTTAGTTTAGTTTCTCCACATTTTTATCTATGACCTGCATGATTTTTAAATTCAGCATCATATTAAGTGATACACTAACAGTGTAACACAGGGGACTGTGCCAGGCATCATCTACTCATCACTAGCTCAAAGATTCATTGTTACAGGAAGACATGATCATTCAAAAAGATCTGATGCAACATCTGTGCACCTGTGGAAGGAAAGCTGTGGCTTCAGGTCCTAACAGCGTGATTTAAAGCAAATCTGCAACTAAATTTCAGTTAAAGACTATTTTACATCAGCCATATCATAAACCTCAAGTCCACATCAGCCTGTTGCCCCCCCCCGTTTCACTCCTCATAAAGCTGTGAGCTGAATACAGGTCAGCAATGCAGAGTGTCGGTGGGTCAGCTTCTGTAATTATGGGATTAAGAACTTGAGTCATCGTCAGAAAATTAATACACACTAGAGAAAGAAGAGCAGAGGACATACAATGTTTTTCAAAATGCTAGAAAGATTATTAAATGAGTTATAATCACAAAAATAAAGCAACTACTAAATGAGCTGCTAAAACCAGTCAAAATCAGAAGAAAATGGTACTTTAATGAGTTTCCAAGCAGGATGTGTAACTGGTTTGATCTCAAACAGGTAAACTCTGTGAATCATGACACAGTCCCATCTTAAAGGGAATTTTTAGGAGACTAAAGAGGGGGTGTCAGTAGTCAGAGGCATACTGGCAGTAGGCAGCTGTCAACAGAAAACAAAAATTATAATATGCAAGGCAGCTCAGAACATGAATTTGAACATTTTTCACATTCCAAAAGCACTATGTTAGTAGAAAGCCATTAGAAACTGATGAAAGAAGCAGTTTTATTAAAATAAATCTCACCAGAACAACGTTGCAGATTTCTTGCAGCTCTTTCTCAACTTTTTCCCGGTACTCTTTCACCTTGGTTTGCTTGTGTTCACTATTCTCTGCTTTATGCTCTGCTTTCTGCTCGATGCTGGAGATGACGCGCCACGAGGAGCGACGAGCACCAACCACATTCTTGAACGCGACGGATAGCAAGTTGCGCTCTTCGTTTGTCAGCTCCCCACCCTCCTCTGTCACCTGTCTCATAAATTCCGCCATGTCGTCATAACGCTCAGTCTGCTCGGCCAGTTTGGCCCTTAGTACCAGATCCTTGCAAGGTGCCTCACTCATGACTGCTCACCTGGGGATGGAAAGCAAAAAACAAAAAAAAAAGGTGAAGTAATGAAACATCAACAATGGCACACAACTGCCATCAGTCCTACAGGAAACAAAGTTCTCAAGCAGAGATGTATGATAACATTTGCGATCAACTAGTGATGTGGGTTCTCAAGCTTAAAACTCCTTTTTAAGAAAACAACAAAACAGTCCAATTTGTATTAAAAACTAACAGAAAAACAATCATGTTTTCCTGTTAAAGAAACTTTCCTATCTGCTAGGCATCAGTTCTTTTTCAGTTGTGCACTGACTGGATTCAATTTTGCACCGTCTAATTGGCATGGAAACAGGATTTAGGTTTCATACAGTCAAAATAAAACAGGAGTGGTCATGGGCAGATAAACCTCACCTTCATAACACCCCGGAAAATCAAAGCCTGACTGGATTTAATTTGAAGTGTCAGCATCCTTGGATCGTCAACAAAATTCAAATCAACTGATCTTACGAAACAAAAACTGATAGAAATAAACAAAATTTTGATAAACTGAGTGCGGCTGTGGCTTTGAGCCAAAAAACTACATGGAGCCTTTAAGTTCCTTCTACATTTGTTACTTCCAACTTATGAGTAGCTTTTGGCCCCATTTTATTTCCTCAACATGAGGAAGCGGGTCAGACAGTGTAACTGTCCAATCAGAGGGCAGAGTACACTTGCAGGTTTTGAAAGGGGAGGATCTCACTGTTTTGTGATTCTGATAAGTTTTACTTTGTAATGGTGGCAACTACAGAGAACTGTTTAAAGTTCTAATTATATCTAAAGCCTGCAGTTTTCCTCTCAAAATACAAAGCGTAGTTCATACCAGACTAAACTAGCCAGAACAGGAACTGCAAAAAACTAAAGGGCAAATGACTTCTGTCATTAACATCTATACATTCAGACTGGAACTTATTGAACTGTTCAGCTCATCAGTATTAAGATAACACAGCTGAGACAGAGATGTGATCCTGAGATCTCCACCTCGCAGCAGAATAACTACTGACTAGCTCAGAAGCCCCATCACCAAGTCCCAATTCTGTTACATCACTGCATGTCATCATGTCTCATTATCATAGTTATTCCTTTACGTACAACCAGAATAACAGGAAAAGATACACGTGACAGAAGCTCATGTTTGATCATTAAAGTTTAAGGTTAAGACTTTTTAAAGTATGTTTTTCTGACTGTCTTTTTATGATTGTGTAACCTTTACAATAGACTACTTACAGTATTATAGCAGTTGAGACTTGAGTATAATCCTGTTTTCTTCTGCCAAGGTTTATTTAACTGTGCATCTGTCACAATGACTCCATCATGTAGTGAGTGTCTGCAAAGCAGTCAAAGGAAACCAGGAAGGATCTCAGGAACACCAAAGAGTTCTGAAGACAGGCCTGAAACACTCCCATCATGTTTCTGTGTCCACACTAATATGTTCTTACTGCCAAGCAAGTGTTTTGTTAAAACCAAAGAAAGTTTTATGAAAGGATGAAAAAAATGCTGCTTAAATTAATCAAATGTGTATAAAAAAATCCATTAACAACTTTTGACACCTTACAAATATAGTCTCTCTGGTGAATGATGGCAGCCTCTTTACTTAGATGTACAAAATATATATGACTCTATATGAACACCATACCAACAGCTGATGACCTGAACCCTTTAACCACCAAAGTATCAGAATTTCACCAGCTCAATCCTCTGAATAAAACAAAACAGGGTTTTTAAATGGATGATTGGTATTTAATTGCTTCCGCCAACTGGCAGTAATGTGCATCTTTAATTGTAATACATGTGCAGTCACATGTAAAACAGTAAGAAAGGAAATAAAAAGCTTAGTCAATCAGGTGAGAAAAGGGTTAACACTAACATAACTGGCTCACCTTACAGATACCGAACCAGTTTCATGTGGGAGTGGCAGACTGAACTCACCACTGTTACAACATCCAGCTGCATCTCTTAACACTCTTAATTTAACCAAAACACTTCAACATGATGGTAATTTAAACCCTTGGCATGAAAGATGGCAGGTGATACTCATTTCTTCAAGAAACCTCTGACTTTTATTTCTTTTCAAAGTTACGCTCCTGTTGAAAACATCGGCTATTTGACGAGCAAGGACACGTACAGACGTGAACTGTGAAACTAACAGGACGCGCAAACTCAACATATAATACTACAAAATGTTTGTTTTCACAGGTTAAACCATGGTGAAAACGGTATTTTGTAAAACAGTGATGCGGTCCCGCTCTTAAACGAAGGGCGTTGAGGAAGTTCAGAGCTTACGTGCTTCACTCATTCACACTCACCACACCCATTCTGGTACCTGGGACCTGTCTAACAAGCGGAAACTAAACTTAAGTACGTTTGGACTCACCAGATTTTAAGAAAGTAATGCAACAGCGATATTCGTGAACCTACAAGGAAATTTTCTCACCACAAAAAGTCAATTTAATAATAAAACAACTAGAGGCCCTCGTGACAAGTTTTCAGAATGGCGCCAACTATTTCCTGAAACACAATACATGCAAATCTATTAAACTAACTGCTGATAATGTCATTTTTTGACTTACCAAGTCATTCATGTCCCAAATACGCGTTTTGATTATGTGCCGCAACTCTTTTAAAGTACACATGGCTGGTGTGATAACCAGTTATATAGTTTCTTTATTAAAATCAGTTAGTGCAAAAAAAAATGTAACACACATGTGGAACAAATGTCAGGAAAGTTGTTTGACACGTTAATAAAATGTTTAACTTGTATTAATTATAAGGCGGAAACAAGAATGCTATTGCTTCATTTACGGGAAAAACACACAATTAACTGCAAGAACATCCATAAACAATACAACATTAAATCAGCCGGTAACCGTTTGTTACAAGGACCAAAAAGCTTCAGCCTTTTTGGAGTTCTCTGTAGAACCCAGTTATTAGACACATCCCAAACTGTAACGTTAGCTGGCCATTGTTCTGTAGTTTGGCGCCGTCCACCCAGAAATGCTCTACAATCACGTGTCATTTTTGATGATAAATTGTACATAATTTTAACTTTCATACCTGAGCGCTTGCAGTTGTTGGTGAACCAAGATACAGCTGATTCGCCCAGCCCGTCCGAATGAATCCAGTCAACGGGGTTTCCTCCCAGTCACACCGGTCCAAGACACGGCCCGAACACCGACGGACCGAAGACGAGCTGACGTCAAACGTTACCATGACAACCTCGCGCAAGGTAATGTGGGACCTGTAGTTTTCTTTCACAGCGCTTCCTGTGTTTTCCAGATATAGCACCACTGTCTTGTGTCATTCTTTATAATCCCACTTTACAACACTGAATAAGTTCCATTAGTTGTGTCACATTAAACAAACCGCCTTATAAAGAAAGTAAACACCTTGTTTCTAAACACGATTAGTCACGCTGTAAATCACAGTTAAGAATTACAACCTCAGGTAGATATAAAATAAAAACAACTGAGGATTTTTTCAAAACCTGAAACATCCCAAACATCACTGTGGATCAGTGGGAATAGTTGCTTTCCAGTCTGAAAGTTGGTGGTTCAATCCCAGCTTCCTACTCCATATGTTGAAGTGTCCTTGGGCACTGAACCCTACACAGTTTTACAAACAGACCATTTACTTCTGGTTTTGGAAATTAAACCATATATCATGGACCATGAGGGGGACTCTGGTCACTGGCCACATGATGCATGCCTGAATACTGGACTGGCATTTTGCAAGACCATACATACATTGAACATGGGTCAGCCTTGCTGCCAAATCATGGGGTGATTGTCTGATGCAGGATATGTACACCAGACCTGACATTTGCAAACAATATTATTCTGATTATATATAATTTAGTGTCACAATCACACCAGCTGCCATCAACAACAAATACTGAACGACAGACACAATATATAGAGGTTGAAGTAATTTATTATAGAAAGTTAAATTGTTATAAATGTACATTTGATAAGCTACTGCTTATACCACTCATGGAGGGTAAAATGATAAATTAGTTCAGTCACGTATAAGTTCCAATATAAAAATGACTTAAATACCAAGTAAAATAAACAGCTGTGAGCTGGTGTTGCAACGCACCAGTGAGTCAGTCATATTAATCATTCCTAGTTTCTTAGATCTTCAGCAGAGATTTATTTGAGTCAAAGCAATTTTTCCTTCTTTCCCATAAAACATGAGGGGGGACAAAAGGCCCACAGCCCCTCTTAAACAAGGCCCATGCTGTATATGGCTATATTTTTACCCTGCTTATCACCTACAAGTGTAATTTGTCTCTAATGGTGTTAAACATTGTTGCCATGCACACTGTAGATTATCGCCTGAGATACGGAGAACGTCATAAACTAGAACAGAAGATTCAGCTACAAGACATCTAGCCTAATACTATTTTTGTATTCTGGTTGGTTTCCAAGGGGGTAGAGTGAAGCTATTTTTGTCTTGTTCCGGTTTCCCCTGGGCCAAGATTTCAAAGTTGTAACCTATTTAAGGACAGTTTAGTTAATATTGGCTGCAATATGCAAGCAGATGAAGAAAGAGAAGAAGACAAACTGTCATCCAAACCAATAATTTTTTTTAACGGCAGAGAGGAATAAGGTTATGATTTTAAATTATAAGGAATTTTTCTGTTGCTTCTTAGATTTCAGTCTAAAGCAATTTATATATGACGGGACCTTGTTTGTAATTTTTATTACCTCTGACAGGAGGTCATGTTTTCATCAGTGTTGATTAATTTGTCTAAGTTAACTCAACAGTTTCATGGTTGAATGCTGATATTTTCAGGAAAGGTCAGAAATTGCCCAAGAAATTAGCGATGACATTTTTTGGGGATCTGGATTCAGGAATGTTTTTAGGATTCTTCATCATTGTGAGATGAAGCTGTTTTTAACATCTCTGCATGTAACTAAACAAAACAAAAAATACAAGATGTGTTCTCAACAGATTCTGCATGATACCAAGGACTGATCTGGATTGTTACAAAATTCCAGATATTTTGTCCACAGTGTAGATAAAACACAAATGTGACAGAAGAGTTTTGCCTACACAGTCCATGATGTAGTTAAATAAACACATTCATGTTTTGATATAAAATACCTTTATTAAAAGGCTATACATTACATTATGCTGATAAAGATATGATTATTACAAAAGTAAAAACATGGCTGGTTGTCAGTCAAGACTTTCGCACAGTGATACGATGTCAGTGGTTCAATACCAGAAGGTCCAAACATACTGAAAATAGTTAATGTCTAAAAATTAAACATATTAACATGCTGATGAGAAGCTAACACAGAGATAGGAAGCAGAACTGAAATTCAGTGTGATGCAACTGAGACTTTTAATGCAGGCTGAGCTGGACCATTTCAGCATTATTATGACTGATGACAGTAAAGAGACAGTCTCCATTTGTCATAGAGACTACAGTGTAAGACAGGTTAGACTACAAAACACTGATCAACTAAACCATGATCAAACAACGTTTGTGCACACATCACATGTTGATGTCATACTGTGGGAACCAGAGTAGCTCATCAGCATCATCAACCCACTTTAAACAGCAACCTTCAACTTAGAAACCAATTTTAACTGTTGAAAAGTTTTAATCTGCAAATTAAATGATTCCTGGAAGGTCTTGCTGGGAGCGAGTCCAACTCTTCTATCAACAGGAAGTTCAACAACAACTGAATTTACGCAGTTTAAGAAAATATGAGGGACGCGTGTAAAAGCTGACAGGTACCCGTGTAGCACAGTGTGTTATATTCTTCATATTATCAGCAACAATAAAAATCTAAGCTTTTCTTGAAATGTTCTAGATAGGTAAAGTATCAGTGCAGACCTGGAGGACAAAATAACTTAATCAAAAGAAAACATTATAGTAAATTGTATATTCTAGATAAATCCTCGTTCTGAGCCTGAATGTGGTGAATGAAAAAATATTCTGTCAAAAATCTATGATGGAATATGCTGCATTTAGATGCAGATGACGTCCAATAAATGTGATCAACTTTATGCAGAGCCATTTAAAAATCAATGTCTTCACAGCTTGAGACCTGAGATGGATAAATAACTGAAGGGCATGTAGAAAAGCTATTCTTCTGGGTTTAACATCTTTAAATCTTTAGATACTGCAAATATCTCATACAATCAAAACGGAACACAGATTTTGGTACAACCATGAGGGGAATTGTCCATTTTGTACCTTTCATCCTTTAAAGATAGCTCTAAATAAATCTATGGCAGTCAAAAAACAACTTACTCTGAGAAAATTACACCAAAGTAGATAAGCACCATTCCTGCATAACAACAACACTCAAAATACCAACTAATCAATCAGCTGTAGAAAGACGAAGATTTTCCATCTGAAGCAATTAATACAAATGTCCAAGGTGTTGAGGTTAGTCCTGAATCAGCTGCAGCTGTCATCCAGAGGAAAATGCGTCATGCTTCCACACCCACTAACTCTGGGGGCATTGGGGACTTTGGGTGTTTGCTTTCAAAGTGCTGCTTGAAGGTCTTCGGATCAGGCATTTGTGTCTGTGGATAAAACGGGACAAAGCTCAGTCAGAACATAAGATGGAATCAAACGGTTTTGAGCAACTTAACATTTACGTTTTTCAGGTGTTGCTGCTTTCTGTTTACATCTGTATTTATGACTCAAGATGAATCAGGTCAAAGTACATTGTGCCGCTCCTGAAGAGCTTTAAATATCCATTATTTCCTCTGACCTTAAACATCTTATTTATTTTTAAAAAATGTATTTATTGTTGTTATGACTGTCCTATGCCCTGTAAAACACAACTGTTGTTGTTTTTAAATGTGCTATACAAATAAAATTGAATTGAATTTATTTCATGCATTAAGGCAGGTGACGTCTCTGCTACTGCCGTAGAAAGCTACCAATGCAGCGAGAGAATCAAACTTTTTTCATGGACGGTAAGTCATAGAAAAAATGAAAACTTGTCCTAAAAAAATTTCTTTGGTTATATTGTTAAAAGTACTGCCTACAGCACCCGTTTGTAGTTGAAAACATTATCATTTGTCATTAATGCAAAGAACATCTTTATCCTTCTCCTACTCAGATGGATATAACATCATAGTGGATCTGCTCTACGAGTATAACTCAGTCTGTTTGAGAGTTTTATTCTCCTAATATATCGTAAGTGCGTTGTTACATCATTTCCGATTCTCTGTTATCAATTCCATACACTGCTACAAGTGTTTACAGTCCAAATGCACACAACGCTTATATGCAAAAAACTGCTGGCCACCGAGGTCGTGCATATAACCGTCGTCCACTGTATATTGTAGTCAGCACAACAAAAGAGTGCCAGGTGGACCAGTAAAATGTGTATCTATAGATGATATATATTATAGATTTTCTAAATTACTTTGTTGATGTTTTTTTTTATATATTCAGTTGCATTTATAATCTGTATTTTTTTTCCTGAATAAAAACTGGCCAGTAGAAATTCTGACTGGCTGATAACTTTGAAAATCTACCAGCACTAATGGCTGGTGATCAGAAAAGTAAAATTAGAGCCCTGGTTATGGTTTATGGTTACCTACCCGACACACAGTGCAGGTGTAAACTAAAGCGGCCTTAGCTGCTGCCTTTTGGTCATGTCCTTTGCTCTTCTTTATTTCTGCCTGCTTTTTCGCGTTTTTCTGCTGGGACTGAAACTTCTGGTGCCCACGGGCCATTTCTGATGTTACACCTGAGAAAATTTTACAGAAATTTAGTCAGCCCATTAAAATAATGACAAGGCAACCTGTAAAAGATCCCGTGCTTTATAAAGTATGACATCAGACAAGGTGAGGTAAACAGGTGAGACAAGACGGAAACAGAAACTGCGTTAGCTTCTGTTTTTAGATCACACGGCTAAAACATGTAGGTTATTTTATCCTAGGCAGAATGTTAGAGTAGGGTCAGCGTCACTGATTGACTAAACTTTGTTAACACTGACAAGCTGAGCGGCTGCGGAAGTTCACTGGAGTTTATTACAGAGATTTCAGGGTTCCAATTGAAACAAGGCTAATGATGTCGCTCCGCTTTTCAAGCGCTTAGTTTAAAGCAACTGTTAAAAATAAACGAGAGCTATTTTAGTGACACAAAGTATATTTTGTTAAACAAACGATGAACAAAAACTGCTTTTCTCATGTCATTTCAAAGAAACGCACGACTTCATTAGCCGCCTGTTATCGCTGTCCCGCTAGCTTAGCTGGAACACCGGGACATTTTTAAATGGAATATGAGTTTAGGAGTACTTCAAGCATTAAAATACACAAAACAGTGTTTTTAAAGCATCTCACCAATAAAATCAATCGTAGTTTCACCACAGCCTCCAAAATGAAATATAACAAACGACAGATTCCGCTGTACCGCCGTCAGTCCCTTTTAACGGTCTAATGCGCGTGCGCAGATCGTACATTGTGCTGCGTTCAAAGTCCTACGTAAAGTGGATAATTCCGTAATAGCAAGATTGAAAAATTATCAATAACACGTAAAAACAGCATTGTTGGACTTTCACAGCTACCAGAAAGTTTTAAATTATTAAAATATATTATAAAAATGTTAATTAGTTACAACAACTGAAAATCAATCAGGTTTTAACCACCGGTTAAATGACCGTTTGGTTTCTGTGTGTAAGATTAAATGCCGACCACTAGATGTCCCAGTGTTTCCAAAACACACTTAGGTTTTAGTCCTGCCGAATAGAATATGTAGAAACAGCAAAGTTTTTAGTTTAATTCAACAACCTCAACATTTAATATATTTACAAATGTTCCATTTTTCACATGGTTGAAAAGGTGTAAGCAGAACTAGGCCTATAAACTTTTTTGCATTTACCCCAATCCTCAGGTACACAACATCTTTTAAATAAAATAAGGAAAAGCAAAATAAAACCCCACAGCTTCTTGTTGATTAAATCCATAATGACAAACTGATACATCCTGCTTTGACACTGTTATTAAATTAGGTTTTAAATGAAATAATGCTTCTTTGGCAATTTTAAATGGAAATATCAGAAATGTCGAAACTAACAAAAACAAAACAAACAAAAACAAATAGTAGCTCACACATATAACTTCACAGTGAACTATGAGAGATGTATTTGTAGGATTGTATTTCTTTTTTATTTTTATCTTCCAGAAATATTTGTGTCAATGTACCAAACTTAACAGTCCATCATATGGATGAACAGGCAGTTTTATTTTGTATTTAACTTATCTTTTAAAATAAAACACATTTTACATTCTTTTGTTGTTGATGATGCCAAATGCCAGATGTCAGTATAAATTAAAACTTACCTGTATCAGTCCACCAATGGGGAAAGGGTTTCCCCACCTGCACAGACCAACCCAACCAATCAGGAATTTAATTCTCATTTCCTTGTTTGTCTTGTCTCTTCTGGTGCTGGAACCTCATCTGTTATCTTCACAACTCCAAAGAGAATACAAACCTGGTAGATGTACAAATGGAACTTACTTCTTCAGACTCTTGGCTTTCATTTTGAACAGACGACGCGGATGTTGGAGCGCAGCGTTCCCTGAGAGCGCATTTAGAACCTGCGTCCTTCGGGCCCACTGAGTCTCACATGTTCTGGCCTGTTCCAGCTAAAAAGGGCAGTTCTCACTTTTGTCCATGAAAGCAGCAGAGACCCGAAGACAACATGGACCTGGACAGGTAAGAGAAAGCCATTAGTGTGACACATTAGAAGGTGCGCCAACTTAAAAAACTTCCCTTTTCTTTGTAAAATGCGGATTTAATATGATTTAGTTTGTAAACCATTAGGCAACGTTAAAAAAAAGCAGTTGTCCCTAAAATCAGACAAAAACAGCTTTCAGTTCATTACAGTCTCGATAAAATTATTTCTATAATCTTCTGACAGTTTCGAGCAGAATTAATTAAATATACTTGAACCATTTTGTTAATCAAAATATACTAAAATGTTTGTAATTAATTTTCAAAACAGTGAATGTGAACTGATGTTGCACAAAACTGATCCGTTTATTCAAGTATCGATATCACATCATTTTCAATTATCAGTGACTTTGTTTTGTTAGTCAGGAGTGATACAGACAAAGTGTTCTTCCTTCAAACAAACCTCCTGCACTGCAGGTAATTAGACTGGAGCTTGATGAGAAACAGCCTGAGGCACACCTGTTGGCTTCTGATAATGACAGTTTGGCTTTGCTGTAAAAACAAAATCTTGCTGTCGCTTCCCATTTCCCTGTTGTTTCAACAGTAAACGATTGGTGGTGGTGGTGCCTAATGAAGTGTCAGTGGCATCCCGCAGGGTGTTCAGCAATGACGATGATGCATGGAAGTGTTACCTGGAGAACCCGCTGACTGCTGCCACTAAGGCCATGATGAGCATCAATGGAGACGAGGACAGCGCAGCAGCTCTGGGACTGCTGTACGACTACTACAAGGTGCAAAAGGCTTTCTGTGCAGCTAAACGAGTAGAAAAGACATTTCCACACACTGGGCTCATATTTTGTTTTGTTTTTATTAAATTTTTTTGTTCAACCTGATAGGTTCCCAGGGAGAGGAAACGCTCAGCCAGTGGTGTTCCAGCCACAGACTCCTCTGCTCTTGTGCAGAATAATTACAGAAGCCAGGACATGCTGGATCCTGGTTGTCAGACTCTGAGGTCCATGCCAGTTAATCTCTCCCTGAACAACAGTTCCACTACTGAACTTCACAGCTCCAAGCATGGAGCTTGGAGCCTCTCAGGAGATACCAGAGGAAATGGGAAAGATGAGAGCAGCACACCCCTTGCTCTGGTCAAATCTGAGGGTCAGGCCTCCATGACAGTTCCTTGTTCTGGTGCGTCCTACCAAGAAGAACCTAAAGAGCAGTTAAGGATGGTTTACGATCAGAGCCGCTACGGTTACCTAAAAGATGAACACAGGAGCACTCCAGACAGCACATATGAGGACGCTGTGGAAGAAGAGGTCAGAACCCTAATCTGAGTGGAGTCTGGTTTAGAAGACATCGTTATGTTTAGTTGTTGAAGTCAAGGTCACATACAATATATTCTCTTCTTGTTTTTCTGATATGTGCATTTACAGTGTCAACACACATTATCATCTTTCACAGATTTACCACAGAAGTCCTTCCTCTGCAGCTGCTGCTTCCAACTCCAGCCTTCCTATGTAAGCTAAACAGACACTAAACTATGAAGTTAAAACTACAAATAAATAATTGAAGTTTATTCACTCAGACAACGTTCTGGTACAGAGAGATGACATAATGTCAATATCTTTAGCAGCTGATTTGAGAACAACACAAACATTAAATTGCTTCATTTCTCTGTAGACTTTCTAAACATACTGTTAAATTAATTCATGACGGATCAAATTAATAATACAAATATGATGTTCTAGATAGCTGGTTGTAGTGGAACTAGAAATGAAACATTATTAATGACGTAATTTTCAAAGATATTTTACTGTCACTGGAGGTCAGTAATTAAAAACAACATTTAGGTCCCAAATG
Organism: Pachypanchax playfairii; assembly: GCA_006937955.1. Taxonomy (NCBI): domain Eukaryota; kingdom Metazoa; phylum Chordata; class Actinopteri; order Cyprinodontiformes; family Aplocheilidae; genus Pachypanchax; species Pachypanchax playfairii. The sequence goes on along the minus strand of SSNP01000138.1, from coordinate 847,104 downwards.
TTAAGATTTGAATATTATAATTATTAGGTGGGTTCATTAATTCTTAATTCAGATGTGACAATATAAAGAAAAGTTTACTAGGAAATATTAAAGAATCTTAATTACAAGTTTTCTTGAACATCAAGAACCTCTTGAATCTGAAAATACGTTATTCTCTCGACCAAACTACTCCAGTCTCTCAGCATTTGTTAATTCTACTCAGGTCTGTAACTTTGTGCAGATTGTCAGATGTTCTGCTTTTGATCCTACAGTGGCTGTTTTAAATACAACCTGGAGGCCAACATGTCGTTACGGCCACGGCAAGGAGACGGCCCCATGGCTTACCTGAACCGGGGCCAGTTCTATGCTTTGACACTATCTGCGACTGGCTTGAGATCAGCCCTTTGTCAACCCAGAGGCAACGTGTGGGCGAGTGGAGTGACGCAATCACACGGACCCGTTGAGAATTCATCCAGAAGTGAGAAATGTGCCATGGGAGACTCCGATTTGCAAAGGGACAGCATTGTACAGGTGAGGGAGGGGCTATAAGATACACAGAGGCTCAGAATTAAACAATCCAACAACCTCCTGAGAGCTCTGCCTTTCTGCTTTGTCTGTAGAGCGTTGTCATGGTTGTCTTTGGGGAAGACAAGTCCAGAGATGATCAGCTTAGAAACTGGAAATACTGGCACGCTCGCCAGCACACAGCCAAGCAGAGGGTCCTGGACATCGGTAAGCTGCTGCTCTTATATGGAGCAGATGGTTTATAGATCTACACACTTAGGCATTGAGTACCACTCATAAAAAGACATTTTATCTCAACCCCACAAGAAGAAACAACTAAAATAATGAGCAGGTGACACACCTGCAAGAGAATCTCCTCACTTGTCCTGAGGTGAAACCTGATTTTATTTGAATAACAGTCGATTCCCACAGGAGAGTTGTGAGAAGACAGCCAATGGGTCGCGTTTGCATAGACGTTAGGAAGAGGAATAGGCAAAGACCTGGATTAGGGCCATATCCTGTATGATCAGCAGGAGACAGGCCTCAACTTGTGGTTTCAAACTCAAAGGAATGAAGCAGCAATGTCATACACTATTTTTTGTTTGTGGAACGTTTATGCCATTAATGGTACTGACATGAACTTGTTGTAGATTAAAGAAGCAAGAAAATGAAATCATGACTTTTTTTTTTCTTTAGCTGGAAGCAGTTGGTTGTTGGCTGAAAATCTCAGATGTCAGATTTTGATTTACTGGCCGATACTGCCTGTAAGATGTACTGAAAACAGATAAAGAAACTGTTGAACTGATTAGACAGTTTATTGAACAACAGAGTAGAAACGGCTCGTTAAAGCTATAGTGCGTAACTTTTACATGTCCGTGAATGTCCGTTTCAGCCAAGCCATTATTAGAGGAGATGACACAATGCAGATTAAGCCGATCGGCTCCTCAAACATCTCACGGTATTTTTCAATATATATCATTTTTACTTTGCGTGTTGACCGGCGACATTCCCGCGCTGGCGCGCAGGAAATTACGTCTTTTACATCACAACAAGAAGGGAGGGGGAGGACGAGCGGAGAGTCTCGTAGCAGGAGGCAGAGTGCAGGCAGAACGGGAAAGCGACATGGCGGAGAAACCAAAGAAACGGCCGAGACACACTTATCTGGAAGTTCTTCCGAAGAGTCCATCTTTTTTCAACAGCTGTCCTTATTCAAACAGAATAAAAATGTTGTGGAATCGCGAATCACATCGGCAGAGGGAAACCGTTTGGGGAAAGGGGTGTGGGGGGGAAAGGTGGGCGTACGTCATATGGAAGAGCCAGCTTCATTGTTGTAATAACGCAAAATTCCGCTAGGGGGCGACTGAAGTTACGAACTATAGCTTTAAAGAGATCCAATTACATATTTATTCACAACGAGATGATGAATTCAAACCTTTAGCTGATTCTGTGTATAACTCCAAACATGTTTTCAGATTCTTGACATACGAGAAGGTTTATTTATGTTACACCCATAAGGAACTTGGCTTTGGTTCACACGCACTCTCGTACTTATAGACAGATATGTAATGGTAAATGGCGTGTACTTGTATAGCGCTTTATTCAGGTCCTACGACCCCCAAAGCGCTTCACACTACAGTATGTCATTCACCCATTAACACACACACGTTTGGTGATGATGAACTACACACATGTTGTAGCCACAGTTGTCCTGGGACACACACTGACAGAGGCGAGGCTGCCAGACACTGGCGCCGCTGGACCCTCTGACCACCACCAAACAGGTACAGTGGGTTAAGTGTCTTGCCCAAGGACACAACGCCCAGGTAATCTTTTTCTCTGGGCAGAGTGGGGATTTGAACCAGCGACCTTCTGGTTACCAGAAGACCCGCTCTACCGCCTGAGCCTATGATAAATGTACATTGTGAAACGCGGTACAGACAGCAGAGACATTCAGCAGCATCGTGTCTGATTGGTGTTTATACAGATAAAATCTAATTATTTCCATGAGATAAGAAGTTATTTTTTCATGAAGGTGTTAAACATGTTGGTTCTACATGGTGATGGTCTGGAAGGAGAAACTGGTTTTGGGTCGGGTGGTTTTGGTGTTCAGTTCATCCGGAGGGGAGAGAAGAGGTGAGATCCTGGTGAGAAGGTCCCTGATGATGCTGCAAGACCTTTTCCTTAGTCTGGAAAGCTAAAATACTCAGATGATTTATGACTCATGGAAAACCTTCTTCTTCATCCCTGATCACACATCTCTTACATTCTTCTTTTGGAGCTTGTTCTCCAGCTTTTGTTCTGAATAATTATCATCATATCCTGCTGTGAGAGACGAGACTTGTCTTCTACATCAGTGAACTCACAGCTCTCCTTCACATTCTCTGAGCTTACAGTATAAATTTGGAAGTGGTAGTACATTTTCAGGATGATCTTCTCACTACCAGCGTGTAGCGTATACACCCTGAACAATTGTACAGAATGTTTGCTGGGCAGCTCGTCTCAGTTGGACTTTTTCTAAAAAGTCTTTCAGTTTCCAAAAACAGTCTTTCCTACTCATGTTGCCAGATTCCCTCAAACATTGTAGATGTCAACGGTAAATGTGGTACATCTTGATAATATCTTTCTTTTTCAGTGTTTCTTTGATGTTTTTTTTTTCACAAGCGTGTTAGCTGATTCATTTTAGATGCTTGTATTTTCAGACTTTCATCCAGTCAGAATACTGAACGAGTGGAGGGAATATTGTGACAGCTCAATGATTGCTTCCACTCAGCAGTAAAAGACTATCACAGTGTTAACTGTGCGTCCTGTCTGAGTGGGGCACCCGAGAATTTTTGAGCTGTTGCAGAATCTGGGAAACCAGATGTACAATCCATTGACCTGTAGCTGTTGTGATGTATGTCATGCATCAACACAAAGATTAATCACAAACTTCTCCATGTTTGGATGAATTCTCCTCTTGCTGCAGTTTTAGGTTTTACAGAACTTATGTTTGAGTTTCAGATTGCTGACATTTTTATTTGACACTGATTCTCTTGTTACTTTCACGCCTCACTACGGGGAGGGGAATGTGGCATTTTTTTGGTTGTGTTCTGGGAAAAGAGGATATCTGCTCACCCCCGGTAGAACAGTACATGCATCTGATTTAATGTAACTGTAGATGTCAATGTCCTAGTGAAGCCACTCTGTGCCGTGACTCCAGCTGAACAACCGCAGACTTTTCTGCACAGAAGGGTGGAGTCTCAGGAGTAGCTAATAGTGAATTCCATTTGTACTTGGAAGCTGAATTTTATGAGTTCCAATTTCGAAGAATGAACTGAAACAACCCCTGAAGTCAGAATTACAGCTTGGAAAATTAGAAGTTCCCGATTTAATAATCTGATATTACTGCCTCGTGTATGAAAAGCAGCAAAACCTGCTGCAATGAACTATTTAATTTCATTTTTGTCGGGTTGAATTTCAGCTCTTGGTATTTTTTAAACTTGTTGAAGTAACATGAAGTAGTAGTTTTTGAAGTTGCTTCTGTAAAGCTGCAGGATAAATAGTTCCATCACCACATTGTTTCACAGATAGAATATAATAATTGTCAGATTTTCTTATTTACAGATCTATCACTTCTCATTTGATTAGATCTCATTCATCCCTAAAACCTTTTGTCCAATATCATCTTGGCTTGTTCTGGTTTAGGCTGATGTATAAAAACATGTTCTGGCATCTTCCGTCTTTCTAAGAAGCACTACTTTCATTTTGTTTTTTTTAATTTCATAATTTAATGGAATGTTTTTGTCCTATTTCTGATAATTAATTTGTGTCAATGCAGCCGGTTTGTTTTCTTCATCAGATCCTGGATCAGAACTTTTCCTGCTCTTATCAGGCTGTTAGCACACCGGTTGATTTGTAACTGTGCTTACATTTACAATGCTAGCTGAGTCCATCATGATACTGATCAACTTAAGAAGGCAAATAAAAACATCACTGAGTAGTGATCAGATAAAAGACTGGCTGGTGTACAGCTTTGTGATTGCAGTGCAGTAAAATCCTGCACACTGAATACAACTCCCATGACACGCTGAACCACCAAATCAACCTGGATAAAAGTTCTGGTATGAGATTATAGGAGAGGTTCAGATTGTTTGGATCATGCAGCATCCAGTTTTTAGCTTCACCTTCCATGTTTATTGCCACATCACCTTTTCTCTCACGTTATTGTTGGCTGTCTTCATAATAATAAACATCCATGTATTAAAACATTAATCTGCTGCTTCCATGGAGCTGCGATCCTGTTATACTGTATAAACCTCCAGCGCTGCTGTGCTCGATGTAACATCCTTCATGTGGGAGGAATGAAACTTCCCACCTGTGACGTCTCATGCGGCTCACAAGTCGACTTATTGTCTGCTGAGACAGGACATCTCACTCTTCCTTGAAGGTCTTCAGGTGATTGAGGTTCTGAGTTACGAGCCTCTACAGAGACTCAGCTGATCCCAGAGGTTTTTTATGGGATACAGGTCTGGAGAAAGTGCAGCTTAAAGTCTACAGCTTAATCCAGCCACAACTCACTGTCAATGATCTGTCCAAGTCCTGGTGACTCAGTGTCCCCGATTGATTCTCACATTCTACTTTTTCATTTTTAAATAAACTCTCTGGTAGCGGGGACGGGCTATCAGTTGTCTTCAACCATAAATCCAACTGTTTAGTTATTTTTAGTGACTTAACAGCTTTTATTTGGTTAAAATGTGTTTTTAATATTTTGGTTGAAGCCAAAGTCAAACGTTATTTATGCATATTATATATATTTATAAATGAATATATTTATTATATAACTTTATTTATATCACATCACATTGACAACACCCTCATTGGAGGACTTTACAAGTTTTGAACGAGAGAAAAATATTTAGAAACATATAAAATTAAAGTACAAACTAAAGTTCTGCAGTTCAAATAAAGAAGTTAAACTTTTAGCATGAATCTAAAAAGATAAGTTAAAATATCTCACCGAGCTGGAGTTAAAATGCCAAAATCTGAAGAATATTGAATGTATCTATGAACTGAATTATATTTGTCACAGAGGATATTTTTAAGCAACCAGCGCTTTTGGGAAAGGATTTAAAGAGAGTTCGTTTTATTTCAAACTGTTATTGGAAATGTAAGAATTTGGTTTGCAGGTAATAAAATAGATCAGTTTCTTTAAAAAATTGCAATGAACGTCCACCTGAAACAGTTTCCTCTTATTGTCTCCCTTTTAATGCAGCTGACTACAAGGAGAGCTTCAGCACTATCGGGAACGTTGAGGAAATTGCCTTCAACGCCGTGTCTTTCACCTGGGACGTCAGTGAAGAAGCCAAGGTAACAATAAACCTAGAAATCACCTGAAGAGAGCAGACCCCCACCAAGCAGCTCAAGCTAGTCTAAAAATAGTCTCATTCATCATATCATTCATAACTGTTTAAAGATGCGCTTCCATTAAAAACAGGTTTTCTGAGGTTTCTGTTGAATATTTTAGCTCCACAGGTGTTCTTACCTTCATAGTGGGTGTAAAAACAGGTCAACAACTTCTCTTTCAGTTTTAATCTCTCAAACTACGCAGGTGGTGATAACACCCGAGTTCTCCCGAGTTCTAACAGCCTGTATCTGTTTCATCACAACTCCTTTGTTCGTTAGTATTCATCAGCTCCTGCAGTTGAAACCACACCTAGCATGCTGCTGGATAAAAGCTGTTAGCATAAGACGTAGCAAACAGGAAGACATGACGTCTGATGTTGCCATGCGCAGCGGGGCAGGAAACAGTATACCTTGCTCTCATAGGCTAGTTTGTTAGCCAATCAGAGTCCAGCAAATTCAAATAATGAATATGAACGAGCTGCTGACGAAGCAGCTTGACGAAAGGAGCAGGAACCACCCGAATTTTAATGCAGACAGATTAAAAGGTCTGTTAATCAGTGTTTCCTGATGTTTTTTAGCTATAAAATGTTTCATATTACTGGTTAATACTTAAGAAATAACCACAAAGTCCTGAAATTTGTATGAAATGTCCTCTTTAAGTTGTTCTGATAATAGACAGAAAAATAAACAAACCAGTTCCACCAAAATAATATTCTTAGTAATGAGAAATAAAAACAGTTTTATTCTGTATTCAGGATAAAAGCTGCTCATGAAGTCACACGTCTCCTGGACTCTTTATACTCACAGCTGTTCCTTTGTCTGCTGCTGATGCCTCATCGTTTCAAACAGTTGGAAAAGTGGAGATTCATCCTGTTTCTCATACAGCTACGCACACACAATGGCATGATTCAGCAGAAAAGCTTGACAGATGTTTTGGTTGTTCATGTAAAAACACGTGTAATGAAGTGAAGAAATACAGTTTAACTGATAATAAAATTATGATTAAAATATTGTTTAATGAAAAAATACATGAACATGATTCAGATGGTTGTCAGGGAATTCTAATGAATGTTAGATTTTTGTCATGCCTGATTTTATTACAGGAAACTTTTGAGGATAATTTAAAGCTGCTATACTTAATTTACATAACAAACTAGCTTAACACGTTTTTTTCATGCCCATTAAAAACGTTTTAACACACCATGGAGAAAAATATGTTGTGAAGATAAAAAAAAAAGACGAAAAAAAAAATAATTAAGTGGTTCTCCCGTATTTGTCTAAAAACATCAACCAATCAAATGGTTCGGCCCAGAAGGAATGATTGGACAGTCTCTCCAGCCATACTGACTTAGGCATTTATTTGGCTTCTGTGCTTCTAAAAAACTGAGACATATTACCTCAGCACACCACTGCTGGGAGTGTTCACCGCTCTACCATGTCACAGCAGGAGAAACAGCCGCCGGCTGGTTCCGCGTCAGGTTCAGGTGTTATATTGTTTTCACTTACCGGTGATTCCGTCATGTTACGGTACTTGAATGAACTGCGGACCAGTGTCTTGCACTCGGTCGTCTTCTGGGGCTACACGTGTTTCCAAACCTGGGGGGGCGTGGCTTAGGAATTCTACCTGACGGGAGGGGCTGAGAGTTCTGGGACTTTGTTTACATTTGTTGACATTCTAAGCTAGGTAATTTGAAATCGGGTATATCACCTTTAAGAGTGAATCCCTCGTCAGTGTTCAGATCTGTGTGTTTCACATCCAGATCCAGTTTTATGAGACCTTTTCAAACAGCGTGGTAACAGACAGGTTATTACAGTTTAGCAGATTTTAGGGTAAATATTTGTTGTTTAGAAGTTACTTTTTACTGCTCTGAGTTGGTTGTTCTTGTTCTGTTCAGCATCAGGCTGTGTACCATGATTTATTAAACATAATTTACATGTTGAGCAAGCTGCTGCATCTCAGACAGCAGATCATATAATCAGTATATTAGAACAAAAAAAAAAAAAAACAGGAAAAAATAGATGGAATGGATCAAATTTTCATTTTGTTTTAAACCATATTGGCTCCATCAAACAAGACCCACTCCACTGTTGTTGGAAAAACACACAAAAAACCCAAAGTTTCTAAGAGAACATAGTTTGGACTGATGATATTATTATTGTTATTATTATTATTATTACAGCATTAAACATTTTCTATAAATATCATTTGTTTTTTTCGGGATTGTTTTTATTCTGGACCATCTGGGAAATTTTTGTTGAAAATGTAATTGGATCCAAAATCAGACAAACAAAATGAAACTCATGTTTGGTGAAAATAATGGCTTTATTTTTTCCATTTGTGTGTTTTTTTTTTTGACTGCATGTTTTGGCACAGCTTATGTGTTGCCAGGCAACAGCCAGCACAAACCTCATCGACCTGCAGCCGACTCTGCTGTTTGTTTATTTGTTTGTTTATTTGTGTCTCTTGGAGAGGATGTACTGAGCAGCCACTCCACAGCGCTCTGGTAGGAACGCTCACACATGATGCACGAGTACAACAACCCACCTCGTCTCACGCGTCCACAGATACCTGCTGCAGTGCATGTGGCTCTTGTGGAGGATTTTTAAATTGCTTGGGTCTGTGGGGGTGTGAACTGTGTAGGAGGAGCTGTGTAGGAGGCTCATTTGCAGCAAGCGTCCCTCACCTGTGCAGGTTCAGGCACGACGCTGTTGATACTGTGTAGTGGGAAAGTTTCCTTGGAGTCAGATTGAGGAGGAACCACCGTTATCCGTCTCTCCCGACCTGTTCCTGGAGTCGTCAGTCTTGTTAAACAGGAACATTAAACAGGTGTTTATGTTGGTTTTTTGTGGTTTGGCATCGATCATGAGAATATTTATCTCAGTGTAACTAAATGTATGAGATAACTGCACATTGTATTATTTACACTGACAGTAAGATTTCTGTGATTTGGGTGTGGTTTGAGTTTCACTGAGGGTCCTGCGTCATTTACGAACATGTTTTTACTGAAAACAGTTGGATTTGAAGTTAATTTGTAATAATTGGGAGGGTTTTGAGTAATGAGACCTGTTTGTGTGACTGAGTGTTGCCTCGGGCCTGTTAACTGCTGCACACTCAAGACTCTGTGATCCTGTTATCGTCTCTGCACTGAGTCAATTCAAGGCTTAAAGGAAAACAACAATTTCATACTTGTTTATCAAAGACAACATATTCGATTTTATTAATAAAACACTGAGAGTTTTATTATTTAGAAGTCGTCTGGTTGCTTTGCAACAACCTGCAAAAGCAAATAAAGTAAATGATTTTTGTTTTTTTCCAAAACAGAAACTTTTTGTTACTTTTTACCTCATTGGTCTAAAATTTTGCCCAATCATAAAAATATGAACTTTTATCACTTTATTATTTTTACCTTTTTATAGTTACTGAGAAAATCTGAAGTCTGAATGTGTCTGAAAACATGTAGCCAGCAAGCAGCTTGAGCCTTCAAGCTAAACTACACCTGAGTATTAAACAGCACAGTGCAAGTAGGAGGTGTAGGAAGAGGTGAGTCTCAGAGGTAAACAGCATGTTCTTGTTTTTAAAACAAACCGCAAAGACTCTGATGTCTCTGCCTGTCCTGAGTCTTCTGCTGGTTGACATACCAAGACAAATGTGGACGTTTTTTATTTGTGTGTAAAATGCAAAGAGATTAGTCACATGACTCACGGTTCCTTTATTATTGAATATTTATAATAAACTTGTTTTTGTGGATATTGAAGAATGAAAATGAATTTTTCTTTTGTTACTTTGTTGTTTTGTTTTGTCTGTTCTGTAAGAGTCGATACATGTGAAATATTCTGCCTGTCTTTGAGACACTTCATGGATATTAACTCAGAACCAAACTCCAGTAACAGAAATAGAATTTGTGGAAATGTGGTGAAATTGCAGCAGCTGTTTTGTTAATGCAGGCGACGTAAAGAGGCTGAACAAACTGATAAAGAAGGCTGGTTCTGTTCTGGTTCTGTTCTGGAACCTTTTGAGTTGATTGTTCAAAGGAGGATGAAGAACATCCTCTTCACAACACAATAACTCAACAACAGAGTGTCTTCAGATCCAACACAGACTCATTATTTATTATACATTTATTTTCCAGCTCTACAATTTTTCCTTTTTGCATTTTGAAAAAAAAATAAAAAATTTCTCTGAGCATCCACGGCTGCTTTGTGTCCCCTGCTGTAGAATCATCTGGTTTTAAGTCACACGTCTGGTTTCTCTCTTGTTTCCAGGTCTTTATCTGTGTGAACTGCCTGAGCACAGACTTCTCCTCGCAGAAGGGGGTGAAGGGCATGCCTCTGATAATCCAGATCGACACATACAGCTACAACAGCTGTAGTAACAGGCCAATCCACAGGGCCTTCACTCAGATCAAGGTCTTCTGTGATAAGGTGGGGAAAGACGCTGGCAAATGAAGTTGTTTTTACATCAGAACTGGGACTTAAATGGATCCAAATTTATTTTTGTTGTGTTTTTTTGTGAACATCTGCAGGGTGCTGAAAGGAAGCTTCGTGATGAGGAGAAGAAGCAACTCCGGAGGAGGATGAAAGGTGAAATCCTTTTGAAAATAATACATTTTGAACTATTACGTTATAAAGAATAATAAAAGATTGCTATAACTAAAATACCCCAACAAGTAAGTTATAATAATGTTCTGAACATTTCTTACCTGGTTATACTTGAAGATTACGTGTAACATGAACATGAATAAACAGAGATGAACATCAGAATCACGAGGGATGGAGAAATTAGGCTGGTTATTTTACAACAAGATGTAAATAAATAAATAAACCTAATTACAACAATTCATTAATTATGACAAGTAACATGATGAATGAATCCATAGCAACGTTAACACGAGAACAATGTTATTTAGATTTAAATAAAAATACAATGTAGTGAATGATTATACACAAGGGTTACTGTTACTATTAATAAATCCCTGGAAACATGAAATCATGACATGGTATTTATGATCCTACAGAAGTTTTAGCCAAGAATGAATTTGGCGGAAGATGTTGTTGTTCAGTTGTCCAAAGTTTAAGCCCAAAAGGTGTGATGATCTACAATGAGCAGAGAAACCTTGTAGAATGTTTATACATGTTGCATTCTCTCCACATGAACACTGATAACCTCATATTTAGGTTTATGAATCACAAGCAGCAGCATTCATGGTGATGAAGATGGGGTCATGGTGAAGATCGTCTCTTGTCCTGCAGAACACCCAAGCAGTAGGAAGGTCATACGTTTCTAATGCTAATTAACCAAATTTTGACCCAAGTTTTGTTATTAAAGCAAAAAATATAACAAAATAATTCTCTAGTAGGTTTTAGCGTAAGTAACCAAAATGATCGAACTAGTCAAGATTTCAAACTTTTAACTGTCATTATGTGGGTGTAAAAAACCTTTTATAAGGTAGTCAGAATATTTCAGTATGACAGCTTGTTGTTAGCTAAGAATGTCTGAGGGCCTTTCTTATGAACTCTGTAGCTTATGATTACACTAAATCATTATAATAAAAATAATTTATAAAATTCTCACTCTTCCAATGATAATCAAAATTTGAAAAAGAGGCAACAAATACAAAAATCAAAACAAAACCGAGGTGCAGCGGCCGCGTACACGCGTACAGGGGTGCAGCGGCCGCGTACAGGGGTGCATAGCGTGTTAGTACATTTTCTACAGTCAAATATGGTAAAAGTTTGATTGCACCCCTTTTTAAGTGACATTAAACAGAAAAAAATGTCTGTTGTTCTACATGCAGAACGTTCCTGTTTTTGGGGTCACCTCCCCCCCCGATGCTGAACTGCTTAACATCCCAGAAGTTTCATTGGATTTTGCTCTAACGTTCCTTTAAATTTTTAGCAGTTTATATATATTGTTTGTGTACATGTACACGCATACACACACTCATTGTTGAACAATAAGTCCAAGGTGTCTGTGCAGTCTTTACCTTTTCTGCTCCAGTTTTCTGATTCTCACTGAGTGGATGTTTAACAGCTGATCCAGAGTTCTTCTTCTTCTCTTATTAGTGAAGAGCAGCAGTTCAGGACCAGCCTGCATCATTAAGAGAGCAGAACACACGCTGTTCAAAAGCATATCTGACCTGAACTCCCAGCCGGTTCTTTTCATCCCTGATGTCCACTTTGGAAACCTCCAGCGAGCAGGACAGGTAAAGAACACAAACACACTAACATTCATGTTCATGGTTTTTATCTGAAGATGTTTCATGTTTCTGTATTTTGCAGGTGTTTGCTGTCAACACTGAGGATGTTGCCACTGACAGGTGAGTCGGTCCTTTTTAAACCTTCTTGTGCTGCAGCCTCATACACCTGTGCACTTCCTCTAACTCTGACTCCAACACGAGTTCAAACGGAGAATAAAAACATCTGTTTGGAAGAAATAAGACATTTAAAATCTTTTTTTTAATTATATGTTGATCAGAAACGTTCCCATGAAGAGGATGTTATGTCAGGAAGATGTCTGTCCACCGCAGCCCAAGAAGACTAAGGTGCAGCAGGAAAGGAAAGGTGATGTCATCTCTATGAAGTTCATGTCTGTGATGTTCCATGTTTTACTGAATGACTAAAATCTTTTGTCCTGCGTTTGTTGTTTTATCAGTTCTGATATACGTGAGGAAGGAGTGTGATGAAGTGTTCGATGCCTTGATGCTTCATGCTCCAACCCTCAAAGCTCTGACTGAGGCAGTAAGTACTGCTGGTGGGACAGACTAATGTCCTCTACTGTTTAAAACTGAATCTGTCATTCTGCAGTACGTTTATTAAAACCTGCAGCAGTTTAAATGTTTTCTTTTTCTACAGATATCTGAGAAATACGCCGTGCCCGTTGACAAGATGACCAAAGTTTACCAAAAAAGCAAAAAAGGGTAAAAAACTTCTTGGAAACAAGATTTTGTGTTTATCTAACAGCTTTTGAATCAGATGTTTTAGGAGAAACGGGACATTAGACAGGAGTGTAATGTACTCATGTTGATTCTAAAGAGATTATATAGATTTATTTGTAATCTCATGTATGTAAAATGAAACAAAACAATGTTTTGCTTGTCGGACTGAGCGGCCTTATCGGTCTGCGTCATGTTCCAGTTGTTTTTGATGTGATGGGATGGTGTCGTCATAAAACAGACAAAAGACACATTTTCACTCATAATCACATTGAATTGGTGTGTTTGACACTTTGCCATCTGTTCCATTCACTGCCAGTCAGTCTTGACATGTGACGTAATTACAAACTAATTGTGACTGTTACACACGTTTTTCATACTTTATTTTTGTCATAATTTCTGACTTTATTCACAGTTTACTCTAATTTTACATGTAATTTGTTGTATCAGATTTTAGACACTTCTGACTCGTAGAACCTTAGTCGAGACGGGTTCCAGTCGGGTTCCAGACAAACAATGACTAACCATTTTTAAAAACAGTTATCGTGGTAAATTTTTTTGAACATGTTCAAAATTCAAGTAACAAAAAATTTCTGCGACTCACAGGGACACGTGTAAATAATGATTCTGGTCCGGGTTAGCTTTATTAAAATGACAGAAACTAGAGACCACCCAGCTGACTGAGATCCAGATCTGTTACAATGTGACTTTATTTTCAACCTCAGTGGGACGTTAGACTGTGGTGTGAATATTTTACTGTAAAATTCTTACATATTGTGCATTTAATAATCCTGTAGATTTCTACATTACACTTACAAAAGACTCAAACATGGAGCAGCTGCTGGGTCATGAAATCCCATCCAAACATCTCCACACGCTGGATTTGAACCACAGTGAAGGTCATATGAAGGTCGCAGGTCTGTTTCTGTAGCAAGTTGTCGGGTTTTGGACATGTTTGTTTCAACGTGTGCTGAAGGTTTAACTGCTGTTGGTACCAGTTGCTTCCACTTGGTTATAATATCACTAACAGTTGAACATAAGATAAACCAAATGGCACAAGACTCCTCCAGTCACGGCACAGTTCACACACCTGCGGTGGACGTGACTGGAACACCTGATCAGGGTTTTGAAGGGTGTCCCAGTTCTACTGGTGATATAATGTTTGTGTATGTGTGTGCATGTAAAACCTTCTTGTATTTGATTCAGGGTTCTGGTGAACATGGACGACAACATCATTCAGCACTATTCCAACGAGGACACCTTCATCCTGTCGTTTGAGATCTCTGCTGAGTCTTTGTGTGTCACTCTGTCAGAACTCTGACTTCAGCTCTGAAACCACAACCAAACTGAGAAGATCACAGCTGATCAACATGGTGATCAAGTCCCGGGTCTGTTTTCATGAGCATCGTTAACAATCTGAACTTAAACCCCGTCAGCTGCTGCCTGTAAGTGAAAACATCTGAAAAACTACAAGTTTATTTTACAACAGAAGAAACTCTTTGGCATCAGGTGTCACATGTAAACCTGTAGGAGTTCCTGTCTGATTTATTTTGTTAACTTGGCCTGTAACTGAGATTTACTCCACGCCAGCGAGCAGCTGCTCGGCATGCTGGGGTGAAAACACTGTGTAAAGCTTCAACATGGCTGCTGTTGGCTGTTTCTGTCTTACGTTGTTTCTGTTAACATCCTGATGAAACGTGTGAAAATCTTTAGAACATCTGATTCTGTTTATGCCTCTAAAGTTTGCGATTTTTATTTAGTAAATTCTGTTTGTTGTTTGGTCTTTTTTAAAAAGTTTATTCATATGTGTTTTACATTTTTACCAGTCAGATATTATCAGGTTTTGTAAATACTGTGGGTCACATTACAGAACACAAGTCTCTGTTTCCATGTTGCTGTTAAACTTCTCAGAGACTCATCAGACTTTATCAGAGAAACATCACGTTCAGTTTCTCTACCAGAGAGTCTTTGTACCATAATGTACAGTCTTTTAAATGAGTCAATAAATATAGTTTTATAAGCAGCTTCATGTCTCTTTTCTGCAGCATCACATGGAACGTTTACAGCTTCCTAACATGATGTTCCTCCTGAGAGTTTATGGTGGATTAGTCCTCGTTATACAGAGGCCTTTAAATGGATCTGTGTGGTTCTACCAGCTGCTTTGTACCCGTTCTGAAAGAAAACCAAACTGTGAGGCCGGTTTGGGGTTTTTCTTTAGATAAATAGCAGAAGCTTCAGCTGGTTTGTAGGATGAAACACATGAAAAACTTGTTGCTCTTGCAGTGAAGGAGTGTTCAGCTCGTGTCATGACAGGATGTGATATTAACATGTTGAGATTATTTAAACTCTTCAACACAGTCGTGTTCAAACAAGGAAACAACAATCATCACAATTAAATACAGACAAAAGGGGGAGGGGTCTGCCTGTTTCAGCTTTTGGGTTTGTTATTAAAACATATTTGTGGTGAACTGCCAAACTAAATGCAACAATTTAAATTTGATCATAAAACAAACTTGGACAGTTTTTGGTGAAAAAACAACCTCAGAAAGAAAACATGAGAAACAGCTGTTTGATTCTGACAGTCTGTAGAAATCTAGTAATACCGGTTCTATCCTGAGTTTATTTAATGTGAAATTCATTAAGAGATTCAGTTTGTTTGAATTATATACACTCACCGGCCACTTTATTAGGTACACCATGCTAGTAACGGGTTGGACCCCCTTTTGCCTTCAGAACTGCCTCAATTCTTCGTGGCATAGATTCAACAAGGTGCTGGAAGCATTCCTCAGAGAGTTTGGTCCATATTGACATGATGGCATCACACAGTTGGCGCAGATTTGTCGGCTGCACATCCATGATGCGAATCTCCCGTTCCACCACATCCCAAAGATGCTCTATTGGATTGAGATCTGGTGACTGTGGAGGCCATTTGAGTACAGTGAACTCATTGTCATGTTCAAGAAACCAGTCCGAGATGATTCCAGCTTTATGACATGGCGCATTATCCTGCTGAAAGTAGCCATCAGAAGTTGGGTACATTGTGGTCATAAAGGGATGGACATGGTCAGCAACAATACTCAGGTAGGCTGTGGCGTTGTAACGATGCTCAATTGGTTCCAAGGGGCCCAAAGAGTGCCAAGAAAATATTCCCCACACCATTACACCACCACCACCAGCCTGAACCGTTGATACAAGGCAGGATGGATCCATGCTTTCATGTTGTTGACGCCAAATTCTGACCCTACCATCCGAATGTCGCAGCAGAAATCGAGACTCATCAGACCAGGCAATGTTTTTCCAATCTTCTATTGTCCAATTTCGATGAGCTTGTGCAAATTGTAGCCTCAGTTTACTGTTCTTAGCTGAAAGGAGTGGCACCCAGCGTGGTCTTCTGCTGCTGTAGCCCATCTGCCTCAAAGTTCGACGTACTGTGCGTTCAGAGATGCTCTTCTGCCTACCTTGGTTGTAACGAGTGGTTATTTGAGTCACTGTTGCCTTTCTATCAGCTCGAACCAGTCTGGCCATTCTCCTCTGACCTCTGGCATCAACAAGGCATTTCCGCCCACAGAACTGCCGCTCACTGGATATTTTTTCTTTTTTGGACCATTCTCTGTAAACCCTAGAGATGGTTGTGTGTGAAAATCCCAGTAGATCAGCAGTTTCTGAAATACTCAGACCAGCCATTCTGGCACCAACAACCATGCCACGTTCAAAGTCACTCAAATCACCTTTCTTCCCCATACTGATGCTCGGTTTGAACTGCAGGAGATTGTCTTGACCATGTGTACATGCCTAAATGCACTGAGTTGCCGCCATGTGATTGGCTGATTAGAAATTAAGTGTTAACGAGCAGTTGGACAGGTGTACCTAATAAAGTGGCCGGTGAGTGTATATCAGAGTTTCTAATAGAGGGAAGGAGCTGCTTTGGTTCATTGGTTGAACACGTCACAGCTCAGTATGTTCTCTGTAGGACAACCAGGTTTTATTACTGTAAACCATTTTATTTAAAATAAAGGTGTAAAACTTTTGTCCATTACAAAGGATAAAAATGCATTGCTGAGTCTCAGGAGGTTTTAAATGAGTTTGATAACAACACAGACCTCCAGACGTCTCAGATCCACCATACTGTGATTTACATCAAAAATTAGAGTCTCACCTTGGTTTTATCGACATGATCCGATTCACTCACCATGAAAACACCTTTAGTACCTGGATGGACACTGATCTTATTATTAGTTCAGTTATTCATGAAAATCACTTTTTCACCGTCAGCTGATCCCAATCAGCTGATTTCTGGCCCTCAATTATTATCTCTGAAATTGTTTACTCACATTCCAAATAAACAGTAAACTAAGACCCAAAATAACAAACAAACTACAGACAACATGATTAATGGCACAATATATCGTAAATTTAATCTTTGCCTCTGAAATTGACAGAAAAAAACAGAATCCTGCAGCAAACTGGAGTCACTAAATACAAAACCTACAAAAAGTCAACAGTTACAAACATTTTGTTCAACATATAACAATTGTACAGTATAAATTTTTACAATACTGTTTTGTTTTTATTTGGCACTCGATCACAACTCGCTAATTTGTGTTTAACTGAATTATTACAACTGGCATTTTTCATAGGAAAAATGGATCCGTCTACATAAAAACAATGAAAGCAACACATTGTGACGGCGTCACGGCAGTAGTTCAGATTCTCTATATCTTTCATTTATTTAAAAAACAATAGCAGTATTTAAACATTCAAAGCTTTTCTCATGTGGTAAGTGGCTTTGCTGCACGATTACATTCTCGATGGCTGCAGGCTGATCGTTAAACATTGTTCTAATGTCTTTCAGTTGAAACTAAGAAGGGGGAGGATCGTCCTGATGGATTCAGCAGGATGCAAATGTTTGAACAGCAGCACGTCATTCAACTGGCTGTTTGATATCCATAGAATAAAAACACATGCGTCTAAGTCACATGCACACATCTGAGGTTAACCCACGCGGCCATGTGACCTACAAGGAATTCATCATGCAGCATTTAAAAACAGTCACTAGTGAATGTGATACAGTGTCTGCTCGTCATGTAGCCAAAAGAAAATCTAACGTCATGCTCGACAGCCAGCGAAAGCTTCAATAAACTAACATTATTATTGTTTCACATCCGTTTTGTTCTGAACGAAACATCCTGGACCATGTGGACTTTAAAATAATGACACTGTACTCAAATATCTATAGACTACTTTTCTAATATATTATAAGCTAGAGCACAGTAAGACTTACTGTATTGTTACTGAAAGTGAATTAAAAAACACGTAAACCGATAATGGAGACGGCGATGCTCTTCATCCTTCATCATATCGGCCAGACTTCACAAAATCTAAGTACTGATTAGGGAGAATATGCATAGTAGCATAACATGACATGTTCTTTTTGTTCCAGCACAATATATGAAACAAAGTCTTTCAAGTTTGAAAAAAAAAAAAAAAAAAACACATCTCACAGTAGAAAACAAAGTAAGTGAAAGCAGTTATTTGTTCTGAGCAAAGAACAAACTTCACAGGTCTGTCTGCAGGTGAGAAGATCCCACCTGCACCTGTTCCTCCGTAACATCCAGTCTCTTTCTTTCTTTCTTTCTTTCTTTCTTTCTTTCTTTCGGGGTCGTTCGTCACACGTACGAGTGATAGAAGCTGTGTGAGTCCGACTGGAACCTCAGAGTAAAGAGAGCCAAGCAAAGACACTGATACACAGACTCTAGTTTATATATACAACCTACAGCAAACCTTCGCTACGTGCTAACAGACCTACAGGATGGATGCGCTTACATTTAAAAGGGTTTCATGATCTGATTTGAGATTATTCTGATGAAAGGGGTTATTTTTGTCTTTTTAAAAATTTTTTGAAGTGTGATGGTGGAAGTGGAAGGTGAAGGAGGGGAAACCGAACAGGAAGCGGGTTCCTTTTCTCGTCTTTATAAGTCCTCAGTATTTGTTTAGAAGGTCGGACTTCTTCTTCATGTCATTCTTCATCAGCAGTTTGCTCCAGAAGACAGATGTAGGTAAGTGGAGTCACCCAAAGAAGCACTGTGAAGAAAAAGAAGACACAAAATAAAATAAATGATAAGATAAAATAATCTTTATGCTTTATGACTCCTTATTCTCACATTTCAACAAAGAATTGCAATTTTTTCAGTTAAGTGAGTTTCTAATTTACCGCCTGCTGCGTAGAGTATGATGTCATCAGTTGAACCATGTGAACATTCTTCCTTAATTTACACTGTGTTTGTTGTTTTGTCCAAAAAAGAAGCTCCTGTCATTTTCTACATGTAGCTAATTAGAAACAACCTGCATTGAAAAATGTTTATACTAATAATTAAAGCTAAATGTTAAACTTTAAATTATTCCTGTGAGCTTTAAAGACACACTCGGACCGCAGTGACAGGAGACGACAGGAGACACTGTGACCGGATGGACAGAGAGGGACAGTCTGAGCAGAAAAGGTATTTTAATTCACAACAGGAGTGGAACGGTGAGGAGAAGCTGCAGTTAGATCACCGCCGCCGCAATCAGAACGAACAGAGACCGTGAACACGACATGAAGCTGACAGCAGGAGGTTAAACTGAGAGGGAAGGATGTAAACTGAGCTCAGAGGGAACGGGTGAGAAGCCGGATGGAGGGAGACGGATCAGATGTTTGGTGGTGGCCAGAGGGCCCCATGGTCCGAGGACCCAATGGCCAGAGGACCTGGTGGCCAGAGGGCCCGATGGTCCGAGGACCCAATGGCCAGAGGGCCCAATGACCAGAGGGCCCGATGGTCAGAGGGCCCGGTGGTCAGAGGGCCCAATGGTCAGAGGACCCAGTGGTTAGAGGGCCCAATGGTCAGAGGACCCAGTGGTTAGAGGGCCCAATGGTCAGAGGGCCCGTTGGTCACGCTGGGCTAGGCGGCGCTAAACTTGAGCTAAAAACATCAAAAGTTTCTACTGTCGTTGTTCTGTAGGTTCATGTGTCGATTATTATTCAGTTTTACTTTAATTGTTCTGATTATGTCACGTCATGATTCCTTTAATGTTTTGAATCTGTGTTTTTCTTCTTAAAGTTAAAACTCTGTAACATGTTACATCACCCTGTAATTTAACAGTTAACCTGATTTATCAACAAATTCACCTGAATGGAAGTTCCCAGGTAAGTTTCTCAATGTTTGAGGAAGGAACGCTTGTGGCCCCAGACGACGCCCTTCCTACTCACACTGATGACTAACATGATGTCTCACTGGTTCTGGTTGATCTTAGACTGAAATCTTGGGGTTTTTGATCGTTACTCAGTTTTAAAATCTCACTAAAGGGTTAAAACGTATCCAGATTTGTTGGTGCCTTTAAAACATCTAGAAACAAATAAGTCATTTCTCCAGAAAATCAATTCAGTAAAAACCAGTAACCTTTTTTATACTTACACATATTTATTACATAAATTATTTGTTTTTAATTTGACCAAAATTTGCACAAACAGTATAAAACCATTTGTTGGTTTCCATAAGCGACAGCTGATCTGCATTATAACGTGTTTCCAGCTGTTTAATTAATATCACAGATGTCTTAAAGTGTTTTATTATCAGACATTCATTCTATTTGAAGGATTCAAACTGCAGGTGTGCACCACACTGAACATGGACCAGCGGAAAGGAACGACTCTTTAACCTCACTGATGCTTTAACTCCAGTTAGTTAGCTGAAAATGCTAACTGCTAACCTGAATGGCAGCTGCTGCTGCAGCAAACAGCTGTTGCCTTAAAGCAAGAAGGAACCGCCCACTAACTCACGTATTATAAAGCCATCTGAGTTGCAGAGTGATATTTCATATGAAGCTGAACATGTTTTTGGTGATTTATCCACTTAGACAAGTTTCAGAACAGCAGCTTAAAGTTTTAAAAGTTATTTAGTAATAATAATAATAATAGTCTCTTTGGAGGCACCAACAAAAATCTCAATTTTTTTAGCTCGTTTTTGTTTTAAAAACCCACAAATTGTTTCTTCTTCTCATCATGTAACAGCTGGAGTCAGACATCCTGATTTCATAATTTCTTTTCACTTGTTCTGTTGTCTAATCTTTCACATAAAGACACAGTAGATATATAAAACAGATTCTAATTAAATAAATAGTAAATACAGTATCTAACTGAATGACCTTTCAGGAGAAATGAAGCCTCGTTTCAAACAGCTGGAACAGCACCAACACATCTGGGTGAGTCAGTATATAATGAACACTCCACAGTCACAGAGACCATGTGACTGTGGATGATCCCACCCACATTCTGAACACACATAGTGTCTGAATCCACCACCTTTACCTGGAAGCCTCGCTGCCCTGCAGGCGCAACAGTTCAGAGAAACGTCTACAGTTAGACCTGCGCGGCTCTTCACCTTCACTCCAACCACAACCTTTACTTTGAAGCAGTTACTTACTGGTGGCTTACAGACCGGATCCATCTCAGAACTGGCCAGCGCTGCTGGGGTCGCACTGCAGCAGACGAACGATAGAGGGGTCGCTCTTCGCTCCTTTGATGAACTCGTCCAGCGACAGCTTGCCTGTAACACGAGAGTGAGA
Organism: Pachypanchax playfairii; assembly: GCA_006937955.1. Classification (NCBI taxonomy): domain Eukaryota; kingdom Metazoa; phylum Chordata; class Actinopteri; order Cyprinodontiformes; family Aplocheilidae; genus Pachypanchax; species Pachypanchax playfairii. The sequence goes on along the minus strand of SSNP01000138.1, from coordinate 825,709 downwards.
CCAAATCAGAAGATGTTTTTGGTACACAGCAGGAGAATGAGCTGCAGGAGCTAAAAACAATGAAAGTTAACAGTAAAAAAATAAAACAGTTTAAAGACAGAATAACAGTGTAAATTAAGTTATAACAGGGAAACACACGGATCTGTTAAAAACAGTAAATCAAACATCATTTTGTACAAAAGGCCCCAATTCTGTCCAAAGTTTATAAATGTAGTTTATTGTTTTCTGCTCTGAACCTTTTTGGTCTATAATGTTTATTTTTTGTGGATGAGCAACGATGACATCATCACTGCTCATAGCTGCTGAGGAACATTTAGAACATTTAGATGGAAGGAGTCGACTCATAAACACTAACTTGATCCTCCAGCAGGTAAATAAATCAGTTAACTACGTTTATCTGTGTATAAACTGCAGCTACAAACAGTTAGTGGATGAAAGGCAGGATAAACGATGGACAGGTCACCAGTTCATCACACACACACATGCATGCACACACATTCTGATGTTGTTCCGTTCTCACCAGCAGGTGTCAGTGTTTGAAGTGAAACACTACGACCCAAAGATTTCTCCCTCGTCTTTACCCTCATTCAATCCCAGAGTTTTACAAATTCAATTAACCTGATTTTTTGTCAGTTTGAGACATTTTTACATCTAAGTCCAAAAAAATATACAGAAAAATAAAAGCAAGTTTGAATTTTTATCCGTTGCTGTTGTCAAACTGGTTCAAAGTAAAATAACAGAGGAGGGAAGAACGCTTAGAAACCAAACAAAAACAAAAACAAATAAAAGTATTTTCTGTTTTAACGATCAGTTTGAGATATTTATCAGATGTGTGTGAAAAGGTTCAACACTAACGATTAACCACAAAGTTCATTTAGATATTTCAAATAAATATTCTGCTTGTTTTAACAAGTTCAAATTTTTTTAAATGAAGTATGAAACAAATCTTTAAACATTTTCCAGGCTTTATTCTATTTTTCGATACTTGTTTGAACCTGCAAAATCTAAAACAAATGAATGTTTCTGTACTTTGTATCTCAGTGATTTCTCTTCTTCTCCTCTTTTTATGAGTAACTTCAGTTTGTATGTAAATAAAAACAAACACATTTTACTTTCAATAAAAAGTTAAGATTATTATCCAAATGTAAATCTAAAAAAAAAAAAAAAACCTTCAGTTTTTGTGCTTTTCAAATTAAAATATTTATTTCAATAATTTAAATTTATCTCTAAAACTTGTACAAGACTTTATTTATCTCTGTTTCATGTTTGTCTCATAATGTTCAGGATGTTTTACAATAAAACATTCAACTGAGAAAAAAAAACTTCATGCACATTAAACATGAAAACATTTGGTTTTGGTCACATGAATTTCATTCTGAAGCATTTTTATTAACGATAATTTTAATTTTCCTTTCAGTTCAGAAAATGTTCATATATTTTGTGATTTTTAACATCATCAACGTTCCACTTTGTTTCATTTATTCCAAAGTGATCATCCTGCAGCTGAACATCTGACAACAAGCTGCCAGATATAAACCAGCAAACAACAAGATACATTTCAGAATAAAAGCCTTTCTAACAGAACCACATATTAAACTGTCCACTTCAGAGAAACGTCATCTGATGTTCCTCCTAACTGTAAATGTTTTGCTTTCAGCATGAAGTTTGAGTAGAGCTTCTCCCTGAGCGTGTGAAATCCTCACAGAGCTGCACTTAACTTGAGTTTAACCTTTGATAAGCTCCACAAAACAACAGGTCATCCAAGTTTCTATTCATCCAATAAAAAAATAATCACTTTACCATCTCTGTTTGTGTCCATCTGCCTGAAGATCTTCTCTGTCCTCTTCTCAGGTGTCGACTCGTCCTCAGGCATTTTCATCACAGAAGACACCATCTTATAAATTGCCTACACAAGGATGAATAAGAAGGTAAGATAAACAGGAAGTGCTAAATGCTGCAAATACAGAGGGAGGTCACACTGTGTAAAGATATATTCAGATACATTCCATTAAACAGACACTACGGTGATGAGCAGCAGTTGCACAGTTAAAAAAATAATTGTATTGAAGAAGTGTCTGAAAATGAACTCAATGACAAGTACACAGGGGCAAGTGCAAAGATGAAGAGAGCTGTGACCACTCTTGCAGCCCAGAATGCAGCAAACTAAGTGACAACGTGTGTGTCTGTTAATAAGAATAACAGAATTATTTGAGTCATGACTTAATAAAAGTCAGAAATGAGATTACTGACTGATTGAAGGTTTTCTGATTTTAATTGAATCACCCCGTTTCTACTAAAACAGAATTTATTGTAACATTTACTGTTTCTCACAAACTACTGTACCATGCTGTTAACAGCAAAGCATTCTGGGAAGGATGTTAGATTCAAAGTCCAGTGTAAACAGAATTCTACAGTATTTATTAAGTACCTTACAATGTCAACTAAATTCTAAGTTTTCCTTTTAAACACTTTTCCTAATCCATCACTTAATGAGCACGTCCTACTGTAAACAGATATGTTACATGTTTAGTAATGTTTCTTTATGGTTTTTATTTTTTTTACTGAAGTTTTCTTTCTTATTGTTATTTACATGTAATACTGTAAACTTTTATGTGTTTGCCTGTGTCTCAGACATCCTGGTTCTTCTACCTGTTAAAAAGGAGTCATTCCTTTCCACTGTCCCCGGGTGTTTTGTTCTAGATGAGGTATTTTATAATCTACTGAATCTAACCATATTACAACAACAATAAAGTACTGTCAAGTTGATTTTCAAATTCATGCAGTAAATTTGACTCTGAATTAACAGTAAAATCCAGGTAACTGTTGTCAGTTCTGGTTGACAGGTTTTTACAGAGAACCAAAGCCCAGCAGATGGTTTTTAAATTCATCTAGCAAATATTTGTTTATTGCGCTTTAATTCAACATTGTATATAGTTTTTGGAGGGGCAACAGACAAAGTACTTTATTACTACTTTCATGGAAACTGGGAGGGTAAATTACGAGCCCGGCGTTAAATCCAAACTGGTTCATGAAACAGCAGCAAATCAAAAACAAATAAAGTTTTACTGGAGAGTGGATTTAAATTCCTTCAGAGATGTGAGAGACAGAAAAGGTTGTCCAGAAGACAAGGTGAAGTTACTACAGACAGGTTGTTCTAAGTACAAACTGATGTGTTGGACTGAGTATTCCACACATTGTTACAGTTTGGTTTAGGTTTTTGTATAATGTAATATCGTGTGTTTGGGTCACCGTTGTGATAATTGCTGAGATACATAGATACAGCAAATAGATACAAATTTCCTGACTTATTGTGCAGAGTGCATTTACCTCTTTAGGTAGATACGTGTTGTGTATCTTATAATCAACGTGTAGAAGAATAAAAACATCAGAGCAGAGACAGAGAGATGATGTTTAAAAGAGAAAATGATTATTATTTTTAATTAACAAATGAGTTTGAAAGTGTTCCGTAACACCGAGTCACCTTCAGATCGAGATGTGGGGACTTCATCAGTGAGTCTATTTTTGTTTCATTCAGTCACATCAGATCAGCTCTATAAATGTTCTCTTCCATTCTGTGACCATCTGTTGATGCTTCAGATTAAAGCTGATAACCATACGATGCTGAACAGTGGATGTGGTAGTTATGTCATTCCATGTGTATTGAAATGTTGCTGTTGTGTGAAGACGAGTTGGGCTTGCTGTGATCTGTCCCATTCAATTACTCCCACAGCAAAGCATCACACATGTTTACACACTTTCTGTAGGAGACCAGCTGAAATACGCAGCAGCTGTCAGTCACTGGGAAATGAAGGTGAGAGTCGTTAGAAACCATAAAGGCCACAGTAGGAAGATCAATAAGATCCTGAACCACAGCTGGAATCAGCTATATCAGGTACTGGCTTACGCCGGGCTCACACTGCCTACGGAACGGCTTCGGTCCGGCTTCGGTGCGGTTTTTTCGCAAGCTACCACTCACATCTGCTCCAGATAGGGAGTGCGGCCAGCTCTGGTGCTGGGTGCGTAAAACGTCACCCGCGAGAACAGAAGTTCACGTGGGTTATCGTTTTGTCGGGACTTCACACGAGAACACGTCCATTATTTAGCAAATGTGTGAAAATGTGTTGTGCTGCAGGCTTTCGGGACCCTGTGTCACCGGGTGTGATGTAATGTTTACATTTCCTATTAGCGCGTGTGCTGTCTAAAAAGAAGAGTCAAGTTACAATTGTTTGTACACTCGTTTATTTTGAAAAAACACCGGATATTCAAGCCACACTTCCTGTATAGTTCGTCAGATTTCATCAAACTTGACGCAGAGTGACTCCGGCGTCCGGAAAAAATTGAACCTTGCGGATTCTTTCCGTAGTGCCGTACAGCCTCCGTAACCGGACCCGCACCGCGCGGAGCTACTGTGAGCCTTCAAAAGGGATTTTAATCTAACGGAATACCTGCGGGGGCCGCACCGGACCGGATCTGGATGCAGTGTGAGCCCGGCGTTAGTGGGCAGGTGAACTTTGGGCCAGTGTAACTTCATTCACCCAAGGCGAGCAGCGTAGTCTAGCAGAAGGGAGATCACCTTTCGTTCGAAGGACCACAGGTTCAATCTCCAGTGCTGGCAAGCTACGTGGAAGTATCCTTGGGCTAGATACCGAACCCGCCGCTGCCTCAGGGCGGCCGTAGTCTATCAGTAAGGAGGTCATCCTCCGATCAGGGGACCGGAGCTTGATCCCGAGTCCCGACAAGAAGCTACGTGTCAAAGTATCCTTGGGCAAGATACTGAACCCTGCTACTGCCCCACCGGGCGCTGTTCAAGATGGCTACCCTCTGCTCCTCACCTCATGGTGAGGATTGGTTAAACACAGAGCGGAATTTCCCCATGAGGGATTAATAAAGGAAAAATATTATTATTATTATTATTATTATTATATCAAAAATTATGAATAGTGCCTGAATTGATATATTTTATTTTTGTTATTGGACTCTCTGAGTCATTTCCTTTAGCCTGCCCCCTACCTGTCCCTGTGCTCAGTACAGAAGATGGACAAAATATGGAGGGTTGAAAGAAAATTATAGGGCAGACTAACCCAGCGTGTTTGTATAATACTAGTCTGTGTCATAAACAATCTGTATCCCTGATTGGTCCAGACAAAAGTTTTAATAATTCACAAGAAGAAAGAAATCCATAAGCTAAAGTTTTCCATATACTCTTTTACCCCCCCACCCACACACGCACACACACGCACACACACGCACACACACGCACACACACGCACACACATTTTTTCTAAGCCTTTCATAACTGCTTAGGAACCGTGTCCCACACTGACAAGCAAAACACTAATTTCCTTCTAATAAATGACTTCTTGTCTACAGACACTGCGGGACATCTGTTCAGTAAGAGGAAATTAGAAGGCAGATTAGGAGGGAGAAACTAGTGACATATTACATAACTGTGAAAGAAATTAAAAACTAACTCTGAACAGGACACTACATGTACAATTATTTTACTTTTTTCTTGTAGTTTTTTTGGGTGGAAGTAAGTCGTACCCTGATCCGATAATTGAAGACAAATTCTTTGGAATTTGCAAAAGAAATGGGGAAAATCTGATAAAATAGATTATTTTTAATTATTATTATCAAAGTTTAACTTTTACCACTTGTAATATTTGAAAATGATGAATGTATCTTTCATGTGATTTTACTGCTCACCTTGATTTTAACTTCAATTATAAAAGCAGGATTTAGCAGATGGAAGTTTGACGAAACCAGAGTTCTGTTTGATCTCTGTGAACCAAATAAAAACAACTCTAAACAAGACTAAAAGCCACATTTAGAGAGTGAAACTAATGAATCAATAGATGTTTCTAAAACAAATTCCTTTGCCAAAGTAAGAAGCACTTCTAGATAATGAAAAGCTCAGTGTTGACTCTTGGATGTTTTTTCTAACAGAAGTCATGTGTTGGACTTTAAGGACTTCCCTTCTTCCTGAGGTAGAGCAGTATTTCCTTTTGTTCTTAAAATACCAGCTTAAAGCCTGCGTGATGCATTCAGTGGCAGCACTGTTAGCTACCAATCACTTGTCTGGCTAATGTTGTCGTGAGTAAAACTTAGACAAATGTATAGAAGAGCCTAAATGTGTCGGTTCCCTTAAAACTCACTGAAACAAGGTTTCACTTCTACTGAAAAGTAATTAAAAATGTCTAATGTACCTGTATGCTCTTAGTATGTGATTAAGTAAATCAAATCGTAGAAATAAATTATCTGTTGTTTATTTTACAAATATATGCAAAAATAGTATAAACAGAACTCAATTAAGCTTCATTTATGAAGTGACATTTAATAACTAAAATAATTCCAATTCACATCAATACTCCAGATTCAGTGAACGTTCTGTGTTTAGGTTTATTGTAGGAGGTACCAAGAAATCTGGGTGCATCTACAAGGAAACATGTCTGCTAAACATTTAACTTGTTGAAATGTTTTATTATAAAGAAACTCACCTGTACGATTTCCAACATCTCAGCTTTACTGATGTACCCATTCCCATCCAGGTCGTACATACTAAAGGCCCATTTCAGCTTCTGTTCCAACTTGCCACGAGATGTCACGCTCAAAGCGATAATAAACTCCCGAAAATCTATTGTCCCATCACCATTAGCGTCAAAAGTGCGAAAGACGTGCTCTGCGAATTTTGAAGCATCTCCATATGGAAAGAAGTTGCCGTAAATCTTCTTGAACTCCTCCATTGAAAGGTTTCCGCTGGGACAGTCCCTCAGGAAGCCCTTATACCACTCCTGGATCTCATGTTCAGTGAAGTCGGTGCTCTCCAGAAGGTCCTGCATCACCTCCGGACGCAACTTGCTATTCTGCTTCCCCATGTCCGTTTGTCCTGTGAATGACTCAGCTCACAGCTGGGAGACAGAAAGGAGACAGAATTTGATTTTAGGATGTGAGAATAAAAAACTATTTACAGCATGACATTTTTACACATAAAAATGTTTAACTTGTTATTTTGAGACGGGAAGAATTAATATAATATTCATATTATATGATTGTTTTTACAGAAAATGTACCTTTTCTTTGGTCAATGACATTAGAACTGTTAAATTATAGTTTTGCTTTCTGTGCCATCCTGACTTTAGCGAGACAAGAGAAGAAAGAAAGAATGATGGGATGTCCTTCAGTGGTTTAATTCAGGGAAGAAGAAACTTGGATTCTTTCATGGAAAGCAGACATGTTTACTTTGAGTAAACTTTTAGTTTACTTTGAGTAAATATGACACCATATGTTTGATATGGGTTTAATAATCCCATAAATCTCTGTACACACAATAAACTGAGTTTAGATGCACAGACAGGAAGACGTGAAACCATCAAATAATATGTAAGGTAACCGTTTCAGAGATAAAAGTCTTGAGAAATCACTTTTTTCACACTTCCTGTAAATACAGTGTTTATGATAAACATTTTGGATTTAATTTACATGAAAAAAAATTAAATAGTTAAAACTAGGAGAGATGAATTTCAAGCAGTTGATCTTAAAGCAGTACTGAATAACTTCTAAAACTTGAAGCTACAATTTTGAAACTTGTCTAAGTGGATACTCTCCAAAAAACACGTTCAGCTTCATATTAGACACTCTGGACCCTCCGATGGTTTTACAATAGTCTAAATAACCTCCGTAATTCGGGTCTTAGCAGGAAGTGGTGTTCTGGTGATTTATGCTGCCCTGGAGAAAAATGTTGCCATAGTACAAAATGACACCTTATTACATAATGAGAAGTCATTCAGAGTTTATACAGTATTCTTGTTTATAGTGAGTGTTTCCTGTTAATTATTTAAACATATTTTTATGACCCTTCCCTGATATTTTCTATATAAAAGCCCTCTGGGTCCTTATCGGTCATTGTTGGGTCCTTCTCCTCTCGGTGTGTCCGAACATTTGCCTGTTGCTCTGACAATGTAAAAAAAGTAAAAATAACATCATATTTAGTGTTCCTGTCCTGGGAGAATTTATTTAACAGGTAAAATGTATTTATGGAAAAATATAGAAACAAAAATAAAATCTGTTTATTGAAGTCAAGACTGTAGAGACAATGTGTGTAGCGCATCTCAACAGGTAGCATATTTCTGCAGAACACCGGTTCGAGGAACGGCTGTCTGAGACACGACTGTGGAAAAGCTATTCAGTAGCTACTGCTGCACAAATTTAAATTGAGGGGGACAATAAAGGTGAAGGTTCACACACTCTCGTTGAGTGGAGATACATGTAACAAGGGAGACATTTTAAAATTTGATGGATGGTATTCATGAATATCTAAATCAGCAGGAAACCATTTCTACTGTATATAGTGAATTTATGAAGCATATTCTGATAATAACAACTGATACTTTATTGATCCTTCCTGTCTTGTCTTAGTCTTGTTACAGTCTTAGTTTTATTAGTTTAATGTTGGTACTATGTAGTTATTTCAGTCTGTTCTGGGTTTTCTTTTTCTGGCTTCATCTTCTCATTGTACCTTAGTCTACTTCACCTGATTTCAACATTACCCTGATTTGGTTCTGTGCATCTCTTCTCATTAGTCTCCCTTAGTATATGTCATGAATCACCAGAGCTCATGTCAAGCTGTTTGGTTTTAGCAGTAGTGCTTCTTGCCATTTCCTGTTTCAGTCACTTTCTGTAATCATGATTAATGTTTTGCACCTGTTCACGTCCTGGATCTGGCACTACTTAAGCTGCAGGCTGTCAGCAACTCGGTACCAGATTGTTCGTTAAACTTTTAGTTGCAGTTGTCCGTTGATGTTGTCATAGTCCAGTTTCATAGAGCGTACCTACAAACCTCGTTCTTGGACCTGACCATCGCCTTTTGTCTGACACTTATTCATATTTTTGCCGAGTGTTGGATTACCTGGATCTTCGACTTTCTGCTCTGTCTCTGACCTGTTCCTCAGGTGAACTGTAATCTGGTTCTTTTCATATTAACCAGTTCAATGTGGATTTGACCGTATCAAATTAACTGGACCAGATTGAGGATATGCAAACTGAAATGTTTTGGGGGATTAGCCCTCCGCCTTATTTTGGACTGTAATACCACTCTACCTTTTCATTAACTCTACAGCCAAATAAACTAATTTTGTAAAACCAGGCCTCGCCACTATCTGTTTCTGTGCTGTTAAGTTCGGTTCCAGGACCTGTTCTTGACTTGGTATACATACTCCCAGGTCCGCTCATTTAGTTTGTCAGATCCTCCTGTTTACCTGGTTTCCTGACACATCATCTATGTTCCTTGAGTCTTTTATGTTTCCTGTTCACAAAGTTAAACAGGATTTCTGTTAAGTTTATTTAATTATTTTCAAGCTTCTTGTTTTTTAAATTATTTATTATTAAAGTGTTTAGTTTAACTCATTGAGTCCCTGCATACTGCTTGCAACTGGGTCCATTCACACCACTTTATGACATGAATAAAATGGTGCAGTTCCTAAACACAGGAAATGAAAACAACTGTCAAAAGGTCGATGTTCACATCCTTATTCCTTATAAGTGGCTGCGGTCTCATTTTGAAAAAAACATGTGGGTGATGTCAGTACAGTCAAAAACCAAAGTTCAACTGAGGAAACCACAAAGAACGGGAGAACTTCTCTCTTCACTTTTACTGACACTGTAGTTACTATGTTCATAGATTTGCTCTTAGTTGTCAACTAAGAAATATCCTCTGTCTTAAAATGAACAGCAACTTTATATGTTCACCATTATGTTCTCCCACAAACTGTACACTTCTGGTCTTTTTCACAATAAGAGCACAAAATTGAACATATAACATTGGAACTGAATGCAGGAAGTATATGCACTGAGCATTAGTTTTTGTTTTGCTACACATAGTTCTTTTTAAGTAGTAAAAAATATCCAAAGAACAATCAGGTGTCCTACTTGTGTTCCTACATCTGAACGATTGTCAAATGAGGCATCGCTGAACACAGTCATCTTGAGAGAACTACTTCTGCCTAAATGTTCAAAGGTTAAAGTCACTTGGCCTTTAGTTTGCACACTATCCTGTTGGCTTCTGTTTGCAAAGTTGCACTTTTAATGTTTGAAGCCAATCAGCTTGCATCACACTAGACATCTGGTCAGCTCTGCTACCCAGCATATCTGGCCAACCATAGACCGGCCACCTACCAGAACTTCTCAGTTTGCCACAACCTTTCATGACCGGAATACAAAACACATTAAAGTTAATTAAATTAAAACTTTATTAATTCTCAGGGGGAAATGAGATGTTAAAGTAACTAATTTTTTAAGAGAGTCATTATAGAGGGTTCTAGCTGTGGGCAGGAAGGATCTCTTGTAGTGGTCTGAGTTGGATCTGAATAAGCTTCTGACTGAAGGGCAGTAAGTAATTTGATAATCTGTTAATTAACTTTCATTATAAACTGCTTTTTATTTAATTTTTTAAAATAAAAGCTATTATAGGAAGTAGGTAAAAAACCCACAACAGACCTTCGAGTGATCTTTGTCATTTCAGGCTTTGTCTTCCAATAACAGACTAAATAGAAATGACAAAGTTCTGAATGGAAAATTGTGAATAAATTCTGAATTACTGTCAACTACCACACTGACTTATCTTCAAAGCTCTTCCAAAGTGTCTGGCCCTCAGTGTGATAACACTTCAGTTTGTTGCCAAGTGCTGTTTACTAGAATCTCCACCTCACCTTGTACAATGATATAGTACAGAAGACATATACACAAACACAGCTGTTATTACTGACCCATCATGCTCTGTCTCCTATAATGATACTCTCTTTCGCAGCCTGTACATGTACGTTTACACTCACTTTATTACGTAAACCTGAATAGGTGAATGTAAAGGCAGACCAGGCATCTCCACCTTCCTTACTAGTTGAAAAATACAGACCTGACGTGGGACAAAAAAACAGTCATTGCAGAAATATATATTTTTTATGAAAAACTGGAGAACCAATACTGATATCTAAGTGTTGACATGATGTTTTCATGGTCAAGGAATCCAAGAATGTTGATAACATAAAGGTAGGACTATTAGTTTAATGTTTGAATCCCATTATGTGGAAATGAGCAGCTTGATGGAGGTTTGAGTGGTTTCTTCACTTTATTTAATGCCTCCACCACTGTGGTTAAGTTTCTGGTGGAATGGTGAAATGGTGTCTTTTAATGGTAAAATAATCCAATACTTTCTAACTTTTATTAATTTCCTTTGCCAGGAGGTTACGTTTTCACCAGCGTTTGTCCATCTGTCTGTTAGCAAGATAACTCAAAAAGTTACTGGTGTATTTTGATGAAATTTTAAAGAGGCCATTTCATACAAATTTCAGGACTTTGTGGTTATTTCTTAAGTATTAACCAGTAATATGAAACATTTTATATCTAAAAAACATTAGGAAACACTGATTAACAGACCTTTTAATCTGTCTGCATCCAAATTCGGCTTGTTCCGTGTCAGGCTTCGGCAGCAGCTCATTCATATTCATTATTCAAATTTGCTGGACTCTGATTGGCTAACAAACTAGCCTATGAGAGCAAGGTATACTGTTTCCTGCCCCGCTGCGCATGGCAACGTCAGACGTTCTCTCTTCCTGTTTGTTACGTCTTATGCTAACAGCTATTAGCTAGCAGCATACTAGGCGTGGTTTCAACTGCAGGAGCTGATGAATACTAACAAACAAAGGAGTTGTGATGAAACAGATACAGGCTGTTCGGACTCGGGAGAACTCGGGTTTTATCACCACCTGTGTAGTTTGAGAGATTAAAACTGGAAGAGAAGTTGTTGACCTGTTTTCACACCCACTATGAAGGTAAGAACACCTGTGGAGCTAAAATATTCAACAGAAACCTCAGAAAAACAGTTTTTAATGGAAGGGACTCTTTAAAATGTGTCTAAATCAAATTGGTGCTGTAGGTTTGATAAAATCTGCAGAATTACAGATGCAGCGTTTCTTTATTAAACATGGGCAGAGATCCTCATCACAAAGTTACCTTATTCATATATACAGTTAAAAATCTGGCAGACAGAAAACCTGCCAAACTTCCCAGAATGCATTACGGACGGATAATATGACCTTAAAAAAAATACCAATATTTCCTGGTCTTTATCACAGTGATGATATATATGGCTATAAATTACTGCACTCAATCCAGAGCCTCCAAAACACTAATAATAACATAAAAATAACAAACACAGAATAGGCTAATTCACTTCATCAGTTAGATTTTATTGGAGAACAAACTGCAGCTGAACAACAGATATTTTTGATTCCAATCATTTTTGAAACATTAATGCAGATTGAGCCTTTATTCCTGCTCTCATGGCACAGATGGTGCCCGCAGCTTATAAACAGCTAAAGTCATAATCCCAAATATACCATCAGGTTTTGGGATTATAAAATTGAACAGGAAGATAATCTGATAGTGTATGAAACATTAAAATTAAACAAAAACAAAAAGTCAGTGTGGAAATATTCTTGGATTTGATGAACCATTTATTTAATCCATGTGTGCATACAGCTCAGTGGTCAGTGTTTCACTGTTATTGATAGTAGCACTGGGCCCTATCATACCTTTAATACCGGAACAATGTTTGGGAATGATAAGAAAATCAACTATCATGTTAGAATATGAGTGAAACGTGCAGTGACTTTGTTTTCATCTGATCATAGGCACATGGGGGAGAAAACATGGCGGCAACAGAGAAGGAGGAGGGTGGAAGCTGTTCATTGACTGACAGATGAACCAGAACTGGTTTGCAAAAAGGTGAAACTTCCATGATGTGGAACTGCTTTGGTTTTCAGATACACAGTAAAGCACAGAATTTTTGCCGAACCTGCAAGCGGACTGTCGAAGCAACTGGAGGAAACACAAAAAACTTTTTGTGAAGTTTTAAGGTAAGTTGTTCTTGTCAGTCATATCGTTATCGCAAATTTTCAAATACATATTGTAATAAATATTTTTTGACATATTGTCTCACCCTAATTGACAGTATGTCATAGAAAAAACAAGAACATCATAATTAAGGGACTATATCTCAATAAAAGAGGTCCAAATAGAATTCTAAAACCTAATCAAAAGCCCAACTTTGATACATTTTTGCAAACGCTTGATGCGTTTCTCATATAACAAGATTTCCTGCAGCTACAATAAGTCATTACAATTTAACTGGCATGCAGGTGCAGAATCCGGAATCATCCAGTAAGAAGGGGAATAGAGATAGAAAATAATCGAACACAGAGCTGCGTGAATCCTCAGCACACAATGTGTTCTCATTCAGCTCCATGTTGTTGTTGTTGATTTTAAAAGCATCTTTACACTCGGACTTGCTTTGAGGTGAAAAGGTGTGCGTACACAAGGGTTGTGGAGGGAAATGCTGGTTGTTTCAGTTAAAAGGAGTTCAAGCAAAATTCCTAAAGATTAAGTGAGAAATGATAAAAAAAGAAGTGTTAGTTTGTGCACAGATACCTTCTTTAATCTGAAACTGATTTCTAAATGTGTTTCTGAGATGGTTTCACACACTGAGGATAGATCTGGTTGTTGTAGAGCTCATTAAAGCACAATGAAAATCCCTGTTGCACAGATTATATTTCCTGATGCTAATTTAACGTTCAGAACTTGTGCAAACATCCTGTTATCTTTCCAACATCTTTTCCATTATTTTATCTTTTTTTTTTATCTTTCCACAGTGTCATTCATAAACTCTTCTTTTTTCTCTTGCACCTTCTTTCCACATGCTTTATCCTTTATCCAATTTAATTCAGCCTACACAAGACTGGCTCAGTCTTTTAAAGCAGTTTTACTGCAGTTACCATGGTAACATGTGACAAAATCTCACTGCCATTGATAAGGCTTTCTGGCTGAGTGTAGTGCACACACATTTGAAATGAAACAGACATATACACACACATGCACAAAACTCAAAATACAAGAGAACAATCAGTGCCTGTGCAGTTTGTGTGTAGGTGTTTGGGTAGCTGTGTGGGTGCAGGATTGTGAGGTGAGCAGCAAACAGACAGTTGTGATGTACAGTGTTAAAATTTAACAACAAAATTCAAAAACCTTGTGCTTTTATTTTGGTGACTTGCGCTTTGATAACAAAATACTAAGAGTCAATGTAAAAAGAAGACTATAAAATAAATGGAAATTTAAATAGAAAGGCAAACATCACAAAACTGAACCTTAAGAATAGTTACATATAATTAATCTGTTAGTCACATGACTGTTAGAGAGAAAGTTGAATTGTTTAATTTGATTAAAAGGAATTAGCAGAATTTTAACTAAATTAATTTGCTTTGATACTGTTTCAGTTCTAACATTCAGTTTTTGAGTCACACATCTGAATCCCCCTGAAAGCCACAGAGTTACTGAGCTTGTGAAAACTACATTTTACTTCTGTGAAACTTCTTTGACGACATGCTGAGGTGAATCGTGGGAGTGCAAATCCAGTTGTCAGATGTCAAATGGCCAGCAGCCGTCTGGTATAAGAAAAAAATCCATGTTAACAGCTATATGAAGTATTCTGAGCTGCGTTACCCACATAAAACTCACAGAATTAAAGGGTTACCAGACCAATACAAAATAAAAGATTAAAGTGAGGACTAGCAAGCAACTGTAGACAGATACTCCAAACACAATCTGTGTTATAAAGGATGCAGTTTCTTAAAGTAAATGCAAACTAATATCGAGCCCCGCCCCCTTAGTTACTGTTGCTACGCCCGCCACTCGTCCAGCGAAGTTAAATGTTGTTGGAAGAAATCAGTGAGCTTTCAGTGGGATCAAGTTTAAATATCACAAAAATGGTAAATTTATGTTTGTGTGGGCTGCACATGTCCTAGTTGAACATCCAACAAACAGGAATAACTGTGCTTTCAGTGACTTTTGGTTTCACAAGAAATGTGCTCGTGTGGGACTTTTCTTCAGACAGCGAACTTTATGTGGATAAATACCTCCGCAATATACTCCAGGTGGACACAGGAGGGAGTTACAGTATGCAGTGGAGGGATATATTCAGAATAAAATGACACGCAAGGAAGGAGATACGACTGCTATCAATGCTAATTACACCGGCCGGTTTGAAGCTAAATCTCAGAGGTAGGTTTTCCGTTCATAAAATGCTTCATAAAAGATAAAAACAATATTATTTAAAGTTGCTTTTTGGGGCGCTATATGTTTGACTTTGTTGTAAACTAATGAAAAATAAAGGGAGAGACAATACGTCAACACAACAACAGCCGACAACAACAGGAGCTAACGTTAGCTCAAATGTTAACTAATGTTGGCTAAAGCTAAAGGGCTCGTTAAACTTAGTTTAGAGAGTAGGTTAATGTTCTGGCAATGATATCCATGGTAATCATAACTTTGGTCCAATTTGGTTCCAGTTAGTAGATCTAGACAACACGGTAAGTAGTTAGCTGTTAGCCTTACCTTTGAGCAGACGTATTTATGCTTCGTAATTTCCCGACACATTTAACTGGGAGTGGGGGCCGTCCATACTGTTTAATCCATTGTATCCTGGACCCCCATATCAGCCGATAATATCGGCCAGCCAGTCAGGCCCTATTTTGTAGCTCAATTAGCCTATTCCTGAGGTAATAAAGAGAAAAAATACATTGTCTGGAACTACAGTCAGCACTCACACCAAAGCTGTTTAAAAAATAAGAAACCTCTACTCTCAAACCTTTTGGCAAATGGAAGGAAAAGGGAAGGGTGGGCACACCGAAAAACACTGGCAGATATCCAAATGGTGGTGGGATACAAAAAGTGACAGAAAATGGGCTGCATTTGAGCTTGGATGACTTAAAAACACAACTTTTCTAAAACCTGACCCCCTTTTCCTTCTCTTCTCTGTCTGCATCTAAAACTGACTGAGGTGACCAAGCTTATCACTTCAAATCAACACCAAACCAGATGCAAACAATCTTTTAAGTCTTGCCACATCGATTGGTGCTATTTTTTGCTGGTTAGCTTGATGCTACCCACAGAGTTTATTTTCAGCCTTTACACTTTTAAATGGCCTTCTTAGCCTTTCATTAGGTTGCTATAGTAACAGACTTGATAGAAAGAAGAGAAGGCAACTGCATGTAGTGTTTATTGATTCAGAAGAAAAACAGGGAATATCAGTAAGAAACCCCAGATGACTCACTTCCTGTGGCCCTTGTCATAATCAGCCTAATATATTATATCAATAATGGCACAAAAGTCCAAATAACCGTGTAGCTGTTCAACTATAATTTACCATCTATACAACTGATAAAAAACACAGTTTTGTCAGGTAGAAAAGAGTGCACTTACCATCATTTAAACTGATTAAAGAACAAATACATTTTCCTTAAGAGTTGAGAAATATTCCCAAGTCCAATAAAGACTTAAATCTGTAATTTTATTTCAACCATTATTTACTAGACAGAAACATGCATTGTCTCTTACATAAGAAGTGGGATGGTTGCAAAATCTGGCAAAGCTAAATATACAAAAGAAAAGCTGTTTGTAGAACAACTGAAAGAGCAGCTGGAGAATGTGCATTAGTTACGGGGATGATGGAGAGGTGTATAACAGTGTATGCATAACACAAAACAAACAGAAAGAATGAGGGAGGAACGGAAAGAGAAAATGTGTCCCAGCAGCACAGAACCCAAAGATGTTTCAGACTGATAAATGCCCCTGGGGTTAGCAGCAAACTCACACTGCTTCCTGTGGTCAAGGAAAAAGACAGAAACAGGATACAACATCATGGAAAATAACAAACAGAAGATAACTTACATCACAGTAGAATCCAGGGGTCAAGAAGAACTCAGAATTTGTTAAAATTTCCAAAGGAATATAAACAATAAATCCCTTAGTTACTAAAAATACAGTGAGCTGAAATTAAGTAGTTGATTTTCAGAGGAAATGTAATTGTTTTGGTTACTTAATGCATTACTCGATAGAAAGACCAAGCTGTTAGTAGCAGGCCTTGGCTGTGCAAACATTTCTTTTTTACCTTGTGTTGTTACAAACTGGATATAAACACTAGGGTGGTCACAAGTTTATTAGTTTCGCCTAGCTCTTTTTACAACCATAACACATGCCAAATATTTCAGATAGGGTTATTATGAACTCATATATTTGCATTTATATACAGAAAAGATGTGACAGACCAATAAAATTTTGAGCCAGCTGCGTTAACTACCACAAGGCTTGTAACTATACAGACATGGAAAAATTAGTTGCCATTGGTTACCAGTGGAAACTGTAATAATACTGCTGTTCATTGCAGAGTGGAAGACGCCATCATACACCTGCTTCAACAAACCCACTGTCATCTGGACAAAGCAGGCAGCACTGTGAGGATCATGTTCTTTGATTTCTCTAGTGTATTTAACCTAATTCAACCTGTTTTACTGTGTAAAACACAGGTAGATGCCTCCACATACACCTGGATTAAGAACTATCTGACAGACCACAGCTTGTGAGACTGAAGAGTTGTATGTCTGACCAGGTGATCAGCAGCACAGGAGCACCACAGGGGACTGTACTCTCACCATTCCTTTTCACTCTGTACACCTCAGGCTTTCAGTACAGGTCAGAGTCCCATCATCTGCAGAAACACTCTGATGACTCTGCAATTGTTGGTGGATCAGAGATGGACAAGAGACTGGGTCCAGAAAACTGGTGGACTGCTTTGTGGCCTGGTGTGGGAACAATAATCTTATCTTGAATGTGAACAAGGAGATGATTGTGGATTTTAGGACGAGCAGCAACATGCCAAAACATGCTAATATTTTAGCTCCACAGGTGTTCTTACCTTCATAGTGGGTGTGAAAACAGGTCAACAACTTCTCTTTCAGTTTTTATTTCTCAAACTACGCACAGGGCGATAACAAGGCCTGTATTTGTTTTATCACAGCTCCTTTGCACGTTAGTATTCATCGGCTCCGGCAGTTGAAACCACGCCTAGCATGCTGCTGGCTAAAAGCTGTTAGCATAAGACGTAACAAACAGGAAGACACTATGGCTAATGTTGTCATGTGCAGCGGGGAAGGAAACAGTATACCTTGCTCTCATAGGCTAATTTGTTAGCCAATCAGAGTCCAGCAAATTCAAATAATGAATATTAATGAGTTGCTGCCCGAAGCCTGATGAAGTCAGCCGAATCTTGACGCAGACAGATTGAAAGGTCTGTTAATCAGTGTTTCCTGATGTTTTTTAGATATAAAATGTTTCATATTACAGGTTAATACCTCAGAAATAACCACAAAGTCATGAAATTTGTGTGAAATGGCCTCTTGAAGTAAGGATTTAGTTACAGTAGGTTTAAAAGTTTAAAATAGCTAATAATTTTTTAGGGGGTGTCCTGACATATGTGCATAGAGAGAATGCAGTTTTGGATGCAGAGAGGGGAGGGTACAGCTTTTATTATAGATAGGTTAGGGCTTCTAGAAAAAAAAGATTTTGGAATAAGTGACATAGCACCATAATCTTTGATTATTTCATTAATCCATGGGCGATTTGACAGAGAAATAGCTGCAGCCCTGGTCTCCATGCCATACAAAGTCAGAAAAAATATTCAAAACAATCTGACAGGTAAAATTATTCTAAAAAACATTTGAATAAGCAAAAAACAAAGATAAAAAAAAGGAATTATTTAACTTACAAAGACACGTAGATAGCTTGTTGATGTTCCTAAAATCTCAATTGTGAAACCACATGTATAACAAATAGTTACAATTTGTGTGAAAAAATCTTCTGGTGTGTTGTGCCTAGTAAAAAACTACCTACAGAAAAAGCTGTAAAAACAGCAAGTTCAAGCTTTTGTTCACTCTGTTAAACAGGATTATTATGATCACTTCTAGTTTTAGATGCATGATTCTAAAAATGCTCTAATAGTATGGAGACTAAAAGCTGAAAGTTACAAAAATACCCAGTGTGCGAAGACAGCCAAGTCTTTGTAAAACACAGACAGGTTTTCTCTAAACCTCCTGTAAGTGAAAGTTCACAGGGAAAACTGCTGGTGTCTGGCATGACATGCCAGTGAGTTGTAAATTCCACCATACAACAAAAATAGAACATCTGTTTCCCATAGTTGCCCCCAAACAATCGCCTGGAAGCCACTAAGCAATCCAAATCCTTTGTAAAACATCTTTGTCAGGATCTCTAATCTTATGTGGGACCATGTAGCCAAAGGTACGTCACTGCTGGAGAAGGACAAAGAAAGTGAGTGACCAGCTGTTCCTTAAAACCATCACAAGCATGTGCTTCTCTTAAAGCTCTCAATCATCTTTTAGGTTACAGACCACAGCAAATTAAAGGGCTTTTGCTCTGTTTTCTCAGTGTCCTCTGCAAAAACAACTGAATGAAAGAGTACAGATAACATTACACACTGCAGGAAATTCTAGGAAAGTGGGAACTATGTGCATGGACATATGAGTTGCCAGAAAAAGACCGACAGCCTCACGGATCTTTTAAACTAAATAACCATAGTGTATACTACTTTATGTACAATAAACTTTAAAATGTTCATACATGGCCAACTTTGTTGGTACCCTTGTGGCTCAATAAGTAATACTTATTTTTTCTTGAAAATGCCTTTAGTATCTGATAAATAAAATTATGTCAAAAGAAAGTGTTTATTTAGAATATATGCAAAAATACTAAAACCCCAATTCCAAAAGATTTTTGTAAAATGTACACAATAAAAGAAAACAAGGATTTCTAAATCTCATAAAGCTATAATTTAGTCCCAACAAAAACATAAATAACAAATCAGATGTTAAAACTGAGATATTTCACCATTTCATAGAAATTATTAGCTCATTTTGAATTTGATGGCAGCAACACGTCAGACTTTTTGTCAGCCATTCAGCCTGTTGAATGGAAACAAACAAGATCTTAGGTAGTTTGGTATCGCTATGTGCACTACACTGAACATGGACCAGAGAAAGCAAAGACCAGAGCTGTCTGAGGAGCTCCGAGAGAAGACTATAGCTATCCAAAGGTAGAAGCTACTAGACTACCTTCAAGCAGTTTTGTGTCTCTGACCACACATATTCATATCTTAATTACTTTAAAGAGTCCCTTCCATTAAAAACAGTTTTTCTGAGGTTTCTGTTGAATATTTTAGCTCCACAGGTGTTCTTACCTTCATAGTGGGTGAAAACAGGTCAACAACTTCTCTTTCAGTTTTAATCTCTCAAACTACGCAGGTGGTGATAAAATCCAATTTCTCTCAAGTCCGAACGGCCTGTATCTGTTTCATCACAACTCCTTTGTTCGTTAGTATTCGGCAGCTCCCGCAGTTGAAACCACGCCTAGCATGCTGCTGGCTAAAAGCTGTTAGCATAAGACGTAGCAAACAGGAAGACATGACGTCTGGTGTTGCCATGCGCAGCGGGGCAGGAAACAGTATACCTTGCTCTCATAGGCTAGTTTGTTAGCCAATCAGAGTCCGGCAAATTCGAACAATGAATATGAACGAGCTGCTGTTGAAGCAGCCGAAGCTGCCTGACAGAAGGAGCCGGAACCACCTGAATTTTAACGCAGACAGATTGAAAGGTCTGTTAATCAGTGTTTCCTGATGTTTTTTAGATATAAAATGTTTCATATAACAGGTTAATACTTTAGAAATAATCACAAAGTCCTGAAATGTGTATGAAATGGCCTCTTTAAGAACTGTACAGTACTCTGTTTTATAACTATGATACATGATGTAAATATTTTTGTTCTTTTTTCTTTTCTTTTGTAAACATTGTGTGTGGTTCTGTTATGTTCTGTGTCCTGTTCGGTTTGTATATCTGTTTGTATATCTGCAGCTGTTACGACCAAATTTCCCCCTGTGGGACAATTAAAGGATTATTCTAAGGCTGGGCAATACGACTTAAAAATAAAATCTCCGATGTAATTTTTTAAAATTTGATTTACGATTTTTTTCTGATTTCCCCCTACTTATTGAGGAAAGCAACAAGTACAAATGGCAGACAATTTAAAGTCTCTGCTTTGGTCCAAAGTGTGCTGAAGCAACCCTATGGACCGATTGGTCCAGTAAAGTGATGTCAGTCACACGCCTACCTACGTAGTGGTAGCCAGTGATTGGCCGTGTGGTGTGCACGTGACGTGATGTCACAGAATGGCACCTGATCAAAAAAAAACCAGCTGACAACAACAGCACATTATTACTTGTTACTTCATTCAAGATGTCAGCGCTGAAGAATCTTCTGAAGTACAAAAATGCCTTGATGTCCTCCCTCGTTTTTCACTCTCAATGCGCACGTCCATGTTTGTTAACTACTCGTGCCATTTGCTAAGCTCAGCACGCCCATGCCCCCACTTACATCTGCATTTTCAAGATGGTAATAGAAACACAACCAACCCGTTCTGAAATGTTCTGATCCGACCCACTCGGGGCTGATCCCACCCTAGAGAAGGGGCAAATGTTTATGGGAGGATATTATTTGCACTGATGAGACGAAACTGTATTTTCTTAGCTAAATATTGTTGTGTTATTTGGCCTATTGTGTAAAGGATGTTCATACTTTGTTTTACTTTACTCATACTTTTATTTCTTATTTTTGATTGTATGCATTCTAAATATAAAGTGACAAAATATGATCACTAGTGAAGACAGATGATTGTTGCAACTAGAACATACAGGGTCATCAGATCAGGTGATGATACCACATTTGGTACCACAGGAAATTACATCTATTTTCTTGCATTATGAAAAGCCCAGTATAGGCCAAAGATTATAATAACAGGTCATAATGTTGTGCTAAGAACATTCCCAAATAAAACCCATTTAAAACCAAACCTTAATCATTTGACTTTATTAAATGGCTAACACTTTAAGATTCATTCAACTCAGTGAAATAAATTAGGAACGGAAAAGCTTTAACTTCTTTTCTAGTGCCTGTCTCTTTTCATGATACTAAAAATTATTTCTCACTTAAACTCCTTTTCTGTTTCTCTCTTCCTCAGGTCATAAACCAACAGTTACATAAACTGACTTCAAGTTGAGTTTCTACCAGTGTTACATGAAAACAAGCTGTTACAGAAGCTCATACGGTTCAGCTCAGCTTGTGTGCTGCAGAATTAAACCAATTTCTCCAGGTTCTATAAATGGATGTGACCACAAACACAACTCTGAAATGTCAGTGTGAGTGTAAAAGCCTCCCTGCATGCACATTAAGAGGATGAGGTGTTGACCTTCTCCATGACACGGCTACCTTAAATCAACTGAGAATCCGTTCAAAATCTATGCATATAATTCACAGACAACCACAATCACTTTTTAAAAGAAATTTAAAGAACCGTGATCAATTTAATGACAAATCTTATTTATGTTTTAATCAAAATGTTCTCACTGAAATCCTTTTAGTTTTATGTCAACTAAAATCAGAGTCAACTGTCATAATGGTGATAAAGAATGAATATCTAAATCCAACAAGATCCGTTAAACTGGAAAATATTTAAAAAACTGTAATTCTCCAAAACATTGTTAAAAACTGGCCATGCAGTAGTCAGGCCAGTCGTTCTGCTGCAGCACTGCATTGAGTATGATGGTCAGAGAAACATCATCAGTGTCATTTGTTACAGTTACTTTATAAAGTAACTAAAATAATTTAACTATTACATTTTAAATTTAGTAATTCAATTCGTTACATTTTCAGAGTAACTTTACGATGCAGTTCATCTTAACACTTCTGTAAAAAACTACAATTCATGGGTAATATGGTATTCAGCTACTAATTATTGTCTTTGACTCGTGAACATTTAATTAGATGCACTCAATAAATATCTGCAGCTGGGAAGCTTCACACAGTGTCAGAGAGCTGCTACATGCCACCGGTAGAGCTTCATGTTATTAAGTAACAGAGAGGAGGAACTGCTGAGGAGACGAAGGTAGGAGGAGAAAAAAGACGGATAAAATAATATGAAGCACGAGGAAACAGCATCTAAACAATTCAATGACCGTCTTTTTTGTCCATTCTTTTTGGTCTAAATACAAGCTGGCAGGCTGATGTTGGAGGTATGTTGGAACATGTGTGTGGGTGTGTTTAGAGGTGAGTAAGAGGAAAAACACCTCAAGAAAT
Source organism: Pachypanchax playfairii (assembly GCA_006937955.1). Classification (NCBI taxonomy): domain Eukaryota; kingdom Metazoa; phylum Chordata; class Actinopteri; order Cyprinodontiformes; family Aplocheilidae; genus Pachypanchax; species Pachypanchax playfairii. The sequence goes on along the minus strand of SSNP01000138.1, from coordinate 802,631 downwards.
GGACCCTGTCTTCCTTCCTAAACAAAGAATACCTTTTAAATGATACTTTTTTGTTGCAAAAATACCATGTTTGCAGCACATTACTATCAACAAAATCTCACTAAGTGTCAGACTGGCAGAATTCCTACTGCAGTGGATACTTCTCACGCTTTCTTATCCTCTCGAAGGGGGGCAGGTGGCAGCTGCTGCCCCCCTCCCTGTCTCCATCTCCCTGGCAGGGAGAACCAGCGGCTCCAGCCCACACTACAGCTCCAACATTAGCAACGCTTTAGGAGGAAAAGCCATGTGTCGGTACACATCACGACAGCCGCACAGTCCCTATTATGTTCACAATCTCCTTCCTTCTCTCCTCTATCATGCACTCACTTCCTGTCGAGGGTTTGAAAACAGATGTTGCTGTGAAAGAAAGTAAACTGAGTGAGAGCACACCCTCCCTCAAAACCGTGGCAACGTCACTCTACAGTACGTTTATGGACTTACTCAATTCTAAAGCTTAAAAAAACTATTAAAGGAAGGGGTTACAAAATAAAGTTTACATACACACAACTTCCCTTCTACATAATGATGTGAAAAAAAAACAGTAAAGAAACTCCTCCTTTCACCAGTTTTAGTTCGCTGCTCAGGCTCCCGGAGACACGTAAACACACAAAGAGAAAAGACTCACCTCACTTTGTAGCGAAGCACAAGCTATTCAGCAGTCCATCACAGGGCTTTTTCTCTCTCGACTAAGTTTGTTGCTGCAAGAAGAGGAGGAGAAGAAGCAACAGGCAAGAAGCACCAGAAAAGAGAATGATGTGAGGAAGAGAAATGAGGAAAGCACACCCGAGGAGGGGGAGGAGAGGAGCAAATGAGCGAGTAAAAGAGAGCTAACGGTGACTGACAGACTCCCAGTCTAAGCGTGAGGTTTATTCAAAGCCCACAAAATAACTCGTTCCTTGGTTCGCCTGCCTCCCCAGTCTGACGTCAGCAGAGTCACATGACCTCAGCCTCGTGTGTGGGGGTGAAAGTGGAGGGGGGTAAGAGAGAGATAGAAACGAGAGACGGAGAAGCCTGTGTTGCTGTGGCAACAAGTCCACTGGACCTGGTTGATTTCAACAGGTCTGCTGATGTGTATGCAAAGATTTTCATAGACCGAAAACAGACACACCACTCTACACATGCACGCGCACACGCACACAGAGTAGAAACATGCGTGTTTTAAACTTCCTCCTTTTCAGCTTAGAGAAAAATCGAGGAACAGGAACATTCCCAAAATGTTGAAATACAACAGAAATACTGATGAATTTGGTTTTAAATACACAACCCAAAGTTTATAACCTGCAATTTAAAATTTGCAGCTTTTCATATTAATGTATATACAGTATAACAAGTTATAAAATTTATAAAGCCTCAGGATATTTCATTTTGTAAGAGGAACAACTTTAAATATATTGGATTTTTTGTAAAAAATATCCTTAATGGACAAACGTTGAACTCCTGCATTTTATTTAAACACATTTCTGAATACAGGTTACTGTACTGCTACGTGTGGTAAGACTCATAAAATGAAACTTTCTGCATCAAGTATTTGATCATTTCAGTTATTCGTCAGTTCAAATGTGACCTGAACTTCACTTGAACTATTTTGTTGAATGTATCTGGAGCTGAGCTATTGTGTGTGAGACTGTGAGACACTGGGAGTAAAATGTGTCCAGAGACCCTCCTTGTCCCATCCTCCACTCGCCCAAGCAGCCAGTATGAACAGCTTTGGTCTGATTTTGTTCATAACAAAAGCATCTGTTGGCCAGTTGAATGGAGCTGAGTGGGGCCCACAGTGGGCAGTGGGGGTGAGAAAACAACCCCCACAGTGGACCACGGTGAGTGTGCATGTCTGAGTGGACAGTGCAAGGAAAAGACAAAATGACAGTGGAGAAAACTGATGCAAGCGGCTGCAATAACTACAATTATTAAGATCATACAAAGAAGAAAATCAGCAAGAAGACAGTGAAAATATATCAGGATAAAGGGCAACAAAGCAAAAACAAATAGTCTGAATGTCACATGGACAAACTGGTCGAGAAATGAATAATGATCCAGTCTGGATCGGAAGGCCCGGTGGTGACACTTTAAACTGAATATGAGGTCTTTCAGATTGGGATTTGATGAGGCAAAGTTTGTGTTCCAGTCTGTGTGTGTGCATTAGGACGTTGGGTGGGTAACAAGTGGGAATTCCTTCCTCCTAAAGACTCAGGAAGCAACAGCAAGAGCGGAAGTGAAAACAAATTATCTCTCTAGGCAAACCGCTCAGAAGCTGCTGCTTTGGAAACTAAAATATACCTGAACAATAACTCATTATACTAAAGTGTTTGAAACCCAAATAACTCAAAATTGTATTTGCAGTGTTAGTAAAATCAAAGATGTAGTAAAAAAGTTTATAACAAGAGATGTTGCAAAAATGGCAAATAACAAGTTTGTGCTCATGGTTACTGGCGTTTCTGTTTTTTTAGGGGTCATTAGAAAGGATTTCTCCTGAGCTTGACTAATTAAACTTAGCAAAGATCCATGACTCCATTCCATTCAGATGGATCTCAGAGATTAGATAACAGCAAATCATACATGTGATTATCATCCACTATGAAGGGAAGACCCACATCAAAAATATCACAAATATAAAACAAACCAACATGCACTTAACAGCATAACAAAATGAAACAATCAGCTAAAAGTTTTCTATATTTTTTCAAATACTTTAGACCTTGGTTATTATTTATCTTTATTTTCCTTTCAGCCACAAAAGGTTGATAGTTTCTACTTTCACATTCTGATGATTATTTATCATTTCAACTTAATATTAGCACACTGCGTTCTCTTTCCTGATCACACCAGTAAAATTCTTTCTCTGGGTTTGAACATTCATCTGTTGTGTTTACACAGACATCCAGATACTTCTATAAACCCCAACAAACCTTATACTACATGCGACAGTTAAATATTTTATGAGGACCACAGGCAGGACACAGGGAACTGCACGTTAAAAAAGACAGTTTTTAATAGGTAAAATAAAAGCAGGTGTGGCAGTAAACACTGACTAAAAACTCTGATCAGGATGCAATAGCACAAGGAGAAGGATAACATGAGGACATGCACTGAGTAACAGAGAGAATCTGACAATGGTCAAACAGAGTATTTATGGTTGGACAAAGGGAAGCTGAAGATGAAGGAGCTGATCAGAAACCATCTCATACCAAACCAAAGACCAAGTAAACTGAGGAACAGAGGAAAACAAGACAATATGTAAACTAGAAAACTAAATCACACAAAGAAAACTCCAGATACAAACAGAAAATCAAGGACTATAACAAACAAAACTTTGACAAATACTGACGGTACATGTATATGCAAAACTAAAAAGAAAGACCATGACTGTGTAAAAGAATAAAACTAAAGCTTTGGGGACCAGCTGAAGTTCAGTCCAGGAGAGATTTATAGTTAAAAACATTATGGCTTTGGAAACAAGCATTTAAGACCCAGTCCGATCATCTTTTGAGCTATTTTAAAGCATCTCAGTGGTCTTTAAATTATGATTATGGCATTTTTACTCAAAATCACAAAACCTGGGTCATTTTCTAGGATGTAGTTTCTGCATAGCGGCAGTAGCTCATTAGCAATTCAGTTCTGTGGGTGGAACCGTTGGTGTGGAGATATCCCCCGCCCCTCCCCGTTGCTGAGAGCTCTCTGTTTACACTAGTTTGGAGCAGGAGCTTGTGGCCTCGCCCACTGGATTTTCTATGTCACAAATCCACTCGTTTTTAGACGCATTTTAGCATCTGCTACTGATTCACATGTCCTCTAGCATCAGAAAACGCTACAAGAACATGTTAACAACATGACAAACATGATTTTCATTGGAGTGGCTCTTTAACCTCTTAAGCCCCAAGCCCTTTTTTAGGTTTTTGCTCGAAAATGACATACCCAAAATGAATAGTGTATATCTCTGCATCTACAAGGTCTATTTGAATAGTTTTGGTGTCAAAATAAAGGGAACACTTGTGAAATTTGTTTAGAACCTAACCTAACCTAACCTAACCTAACCTAACCCTAAGTCCCCCGATTGGGGGACGTTGGGGCTTAAGAGGTTAAAGATAAATATCTCTTTCACAGTGTGAACACCTATCAGAACCCATGTATATAAAATCCCCAAAAATGTTAACTTTCAGTATTTTACTCTTGTTTAGGATCAATAGCCACAAACCCCTGTTAGCAAACTGTGAGCAGAGCATGAACTTCTATACTGACACAGGTTCATAGATAAGACACTGTGAAATTATACTGAAGTCCCATATTTGTCCCTTCATTCCAGTTTCAAGCGAAATGTTGGTGAAGTAAAGCAACAGCTTAGTCCTCAAGAGAAAAACAAAGTAAGTCTGTCATCACACACAGATAGAATTTAGAAACAAAAGTAATAAAAAGATTAGTGTTGCACAATAACCGTTGCAGTTTTTGACTAAGTGCCACTTATATATAGATATAGATATACAGAAGTTGAGAAAATTTGGCTGCTAGCGTGGGAAGGTATTTCAGCTCCTACAAAACATATGTTTCTAAATATCCAAAAATACACCACAAACACCACAAAACAAAAGCAAAGTTCCTATAAACAAGGTGCACTGTGTAATACCAACAGACTTCTTGGGACTGCACAACCTTGTTTATTCTACAACAGATGGAGTCAGGTCACACTTAATTTATCTCAAAGCTTCTATCAGTACAACAGGATAAATTCACAAATCACTGTAAGAAGTAGACAAATCTCCTCCTTGTGTGTTATGTAACTGCAGTACAGGGGGTGGGCGAGCTGATGCACCTCGCTGAACAGGCTAATCCAACCAACCACACTGCCTGCCAACACAACTGACGACAGCGTCTTGGAGCTCAGTGTTGTTGTGTAACAGCATAATGATTATGTCAACATACAGCTACCAAAATAGAAAGGAGAAATTTATGGAATTAGCTAGTCCATCAGCTTAGTTAACATGTATTAATATATGGAAGACAGTATTTCCTTTTCATCACCCATGTTCAACAAACTTTGTTAAAGAATCTGCTCTCAATGTTATGTTTATGTTGCAAATTGAATATGCAAGAGATGGACACAACGCCAGACACGGTGCACTTAAAAGTTTATTGCAGATTATGAGTGAATGGGTCAGAGCTGTTGGAGCAATGGCTATGCAGAACTGATATAGTTGCTGAAGATTCACTTACAGATAAAAGAGGGGGCAGACCAGAACAGAGTCAGGAGTCCATAAACAGGTTAAATGCCGGGTAATCCACAAAACAGGCAAACAATTCCACAAAGGGAGCAGGTAGAGGCATAATCCAAGGGTAGTCGCAAAAAATCCAAAATCCAACAGAGCTGATGGACAGATAACAGATAGATGGGAGAAAGGCTTATCTGATCATCAACAGAGAACAGGTGAAAGATATGAAGTGAATTTTAGGGCTAAATGAGGTCGAGGTGTGCACAAACAAAACAAATAAAAACTGGAGTGAAACTAAATGTTAAAGGGACAAAACAAATCCAACCTCAAAGCTAGTAATGTCATAACAGGACAGATGGAACTGAACAGAACACAAGATACTAAACACAACACACCAGGACAGACACATGAACACAGAACTAGACAAACTAAGGTCAAAAGGTCAAGGCAAAACACACATGCACACTCACTCACACACATGTAAAAAGAATAAACCATAACCAGATACAATGAACAACTCACCCAGAACCTGAAGTTAAAGTCCTTAAGACCCACTCCGATCATCTTTTAAGCTAGTTTTCATTGGAGTTTACTATTAATAATTTACATTTAATTTGATGTTTTTTCAGTACTAAAGCTTGACTACTGTTATTGACATGTAGATACCTTAAGATACAATTATCTAATGACTGGCAAAATGACAATTTAATTTATTGTCCTAACAAATGTGACTGCCAAAAATCCAGTCATAGAAATCAATCATGTCAGAAATTCTTATGCACATTCTTAACTGATTTCCAATAATGTTTCATCTTAGATCAGCCTGTGCATTAAAAACCTTCTCTTTCTTTATAGTATGAATATTAAATGCTCATGAGTCAATCTTTGAGGTGTCTATATTTCATCACAATCCAGTGCAGTGTGAAGACAGTTACTCATAGAAGGTTTTGCAAATTCCATTAATAGTTGACAAAAAGGAAATGGGGAAAGAAATATTAAAACCCACTCCATCCTCAATGATTCAGGATCTATGAACAGAAGGCAGAAGACAGGACTGATGACCAGTCTGTCCCTTCACATTGTTTTTCTTTATGGCAGATGGCAGGATGGACACAGAGAGGATTAATCAGAGCCCACCGTCTTATCAGAAAACAGCAGGTTAAGACTAGGGAGTAAAGACAGATACAGACTTCCCTATGAGTCACTCTATTACTTATACAAAGATCAATATGACACACAGATACAGAGAACCAGATATACATGCACACACTCCTACACCTGTATCCGTATTGTTCATAAAGACACTAAGTTTTTGCCTTTACATGGTGGAAACTTTAAGAAAACCATACAGCTTTTATTATTTCACAAACATTTCATCAAGTAACATTATATTAGAAGCAGGGAACAAAATATGTGAATAATTTTCTGGCACGAGTTTCAATGTGCTGGATTTGCTTTATACCAGTATTACACTTGTTTACAAGTAAAAGCAGTTAAGAACATTTCTAAAGCTTAAATAACACTTAAACTGAGACCCCTAAATCCCTAATGACTTAAAAAGAAGATGTGGATGCAGAGAAGGAGCAGAGCAAAGAGAGAGAAAGTGGAAGTTTAAATCTTCTCTTCAATCAGTCGTATCAGCAAATTTTGCTTATAATCTTCCTATTAATCTCAGTGAGCTTGAAACATGGTTGAAGACTCAGAGTATCCAGAAGGCAGTATTATGTGTTTGACTAAGACATGACTATAAAAGCAAAGCCCGCACTCCAGCGTGCCTGGTATTCAAACAATACGGGCAGACAGAGATTTGAAGAGGAGCGGCAAAAGAAAATATGAAATATCGTCTCTGCAATCCAGATATTGAACTTAGCTGTTAGCTTTTCTCTATAGTATCTATCGTGGGAGTTCATCAGTGTAATTTTATTAGCAGTAACATAAAACATCATGAAAGAGACTAGAACACTGTGTTGACACGGGATCTTTATACACATTCTCTCCAATTCCTCATTCAAATGTCTTGTGCTAAATTAAAAACTGTTCATCCAAATTCTGCCAGATGTTAAAGCTGATATCCCAGATTGTCTAGCTTAGACTGTCAACAAAGTCACAGAACTCTCAGCCCCTCCCGTCAGGTAGAATTCCTAAGCCACGCCCCCCCAGGTTTGGAAACACGTGTAGCCCCAGAAGACGACAGAGTGCAAGACACTGGTCTGCAGTTCATTCAAGTACCGTAACATGGCAACTTTTTCACAGCTATAAAAACCATCTTATTATGCACGAATGCTTTACCAAAGCAATCTTTCAGTTTCTGGGCATATTTAGACATTTTCATGTAAACTTGTTAAATTCTACACTTTTTGGTCTAAAAACGTCTTAGCGCTGCCCTCTTACCCCTCCTTTCTACTGGACGCGTCAGCAGGGCGTCGTGTTTTGCATCCCTTCCCACCAGGAGCGTTTTACACGTGCTTATCCCTCTGAAGTGTTACATCCAGCTGGTCCCGGAAGATCACGAACTCTCACAAGAATAACGAAAACACGCATGATTTCGTCAGTACACACAACAACAAGCAGGGAGACAGACAACAACATATATCCAGAAGGTATGTGGGTTATTTTCACACCACCTACGGACTTCAAACCCGTCACAGGTACTGTACTTTCTCGTAGTCTCGCAAACAGAAATCCATACGTGTCCTTTTATTTTGAAACTTCCGTGTATGAATGCCCGATTTCCTGTCTAGTCCAAACCAAACTGCTGAACTTGACGCATTTTAGAAGCGTGCCGCGTAAAAAATAGAACTGCTTCATAATGCTTGCGACACTATGCTTCTAGGACGCGTCTCATGCGCTCTGCTTTGCACGCAGTGGGAATGGTCTTGTTGAATGGCAGCTATCAGCTGCGTATTACGAGTCGTTAACTTTGCACGTTCAGTGGAAAGCAGGAGTGAGGGTTGAAATGTGGCTACTGCATTTAAAATTTGTGACTGATTGAAAGCGGTACATCTTTTCCGATGTCGACGTCACAGGCATCGTCGAGACACGCCTCGTTGGGTATAAAACCATCTCTCAGACACACTTGCTCGCCCTTTGTCTTCAGCATCTCACCAAAAAGCTTCACAGAGGGATTTAGAGAAACTGGCTGAAAACTATGACAAAGAGAATAACTAATATCAGTAAAAGAGTAATGAAATCAGAGTAAAGACTTCAATTTTACTGCAGTGATTGTGATGATGTGATCTGTGCACATTATTTTCTCATCATGCTCGGGTATTTTTATTCAGGCACCTCTCTGCAACACGGCAGTCACATGATACTAAATGTAGCTTTAGCCATCTGGCTAACAACAATCAATCAAAAAACTACTCTGAAAACTATGACAAAGGGAACAACTAATATCAGTAATAGAATAATGAAATCAGTGCAAAGACTTCAGTTTCACTGCTGTGGTTCTGATTGTGTGGATATGATTTGTACACGTTATTTTCTCATCATGCTTGGATTAGGAACCTCTATGCAACAAGGAAGCGTCACATTGGAGCTAATCTAAACATAGCTTTAGCACTCTGGCTGAAAACAATGCACCACTTAGAGAAGAGCCTTATTCTATGCTGCTAAGCCGCTGCAGGGTGAACTATCAGCTCTAAACAATACAGATCAGGGCCGCTTCCTACATTTTCATGTCCCTCTATGGAAGCTGGCAGTGCGTAGTGCGAAATGTCAATCACAGCACAGCCTGCCAACCCCAGCATGAACGCTGGTGTCTAGACACGCCTTTTTTCAAACGCATTTTTCACTAGTCAGTAAGTGCAAGGATGTCATCTGAAGGGGATGCAAGTTGCTCTTTAACAGTGACACATTGGACGGTCTTGCAGAACTGAATCACTGCATCACAGTTTAGCCCATAATACATATGCATTATTCTGACACCATTTTTACTGTCACTTGTTATGATTAGTATATGATTATTGAGTGCTAGCAGACAACAGACAAACACTGATACATGAATTCAGCAGAAATGATGCTGTCATATTAGTGTAGTTTTGTACTGCTGTAGAATCTACACTGCATTGACCCTGTTGCCTTAAGTTGGTGTTGTTTCCCATGATTCTGCTATGAGCTGGAGGAAGCCCAGTGTGATTTCCACACAGTTCCCAGGCCCCCACATTCCTACAAACACAAACTATTGTACACAACCATGCATACACACATTCAAACATCATAAATCAGGAACAAATATGTGTCTGTTTGTGTTTCTAACATTAAAAGAGATAAATGGCCTGGACATCCGTTGCTCTTTGATACCCACATGTTCTCTCTTAGCTTCAACACACACACACAGAAGTGCAGGACATTTAAACCTAATAGACAGCTGCAATTTATCCACTTTAGCAATCCACTGCATGAAACGAAGTCAGACAGACACTGTCACATTAAATGAATTTGAGTCAGTGAAGCATCCCTAAGAAAATGCTCTTTGTTTAGTTTCACTTTTAGTTTGTATATGTAGGAATAAAAACGCAGTGAAATATTGTCATAGTATTTAAAGAAATCTATTTTAAGCACTGGCAAGTCATTGAGGTCCGCAAAGTCTTCTCTGCAGGCCTAAAAAATAGCTGAATCACAGACTGGTGTTAATTATATTTTGTTATAGTCTGTCCACTTCCTCTCCTAGCTTTTCTCTGGGCTGCATTCCTTCTAGACATGTATTTTCATATTAAAGCATTTAATTACATTTCAGCCAAGGCTGCATGGTAGCCCTGGGTTCAAAACCGGATCAGAACCTTTCTGCATTGAGTTGCAGATCTCCAGCTTCCACAAACCAAAAATATGCTTGAGCTTAATCTAGATAAATTGTCTACAGTTGTGACTGAGTGTGAGTGGTTGTCTGTCTTTGTAGTGGACTAGTGACCTGTCCAGGTGTAACCCTGCCTTTTAAGTGGCACGTTAAGAAAAATTCATTTAATACCTTTCATGAGATGCATAGAGTTATAATATCTGATAAAAGTTTTTCTACCAGTGACTACCACCTCACAAAGGTTCTTGGGCTGCTATACTTTCTTACTAAGAAATCCTTGGAGCTGTGCCACAGATAACAGCCCATCCAATAAAATATATGGCAACAGCAATTTTTTTGTTGTTTTCAAATCAATCATGTGCTTGTGTGAGGGTTCTTTTGGCTCAGAACTATTTTATAGCCATATGATTGAAAGCAGAACCCTTCCACACACAAACATACTCTATGAGCAGAGACACCACAGACTACCCCACACTTGAGCATATTTCACACACCATTTGTCAGTAAAATAATTACCAGTGACCAAATAGTTGGTCTGTTGGATGACTATATATGGAAAGTAATTTCTGGCTCAATAACAAAATTACTCAAGGAAAAACAGGAAAGTGCAGCAACAAAACTAATAATAGAACTAACAATCTGCAATGGAAGCCAACTTTTATTTTCCATAGTTTAGACTTGATACCATGACATCATCTCAGAGTAATTCATGCAAAGCAATTATAGTTAACTAAAAAAGGTCCTTTCATCAGTGCCTTTTAATTTAATCTGTTTAGATTTGTATAACATTGAGAATATGTTGCTTTTCAGTATTTGAATGCCTCTGCAAGCTTCCCTGTGAAGTGTTCCAGTCTGAGCAAAGCAGAGGGTGAAAGACATAAAGAAAATAAATGAACTGAAATGCTGACAAGCACAGAATCTGGAATATCTATATTGTCTTTCAGCAAAACATCCCACCAGGGAAACCTCAGCCTTTCACTGGTACCATGGCAACATATTTTGTGAATATGGTGGGCAAGATAAACAGCCGAATCCGACAGAATGAATACAACGTTTGGACATTCTCACGTTTAAAAACGTAACACTTTAAATACATGTGTATATATTCACGCAATGCATGAAACATTAACGACTAAGTCAAACAAGATTGAAGGTTCTGTAAATTCATGGAATTATTGTGTTACTTCAACTCTACTGATTAGAACCAAACACATACAGGACCAAACAGAACTGACACTCACAGCTCCGAATAAAAAAATTCTTAATCTGTGAACTAAACATGTTGACTACATTTATTTTACTGTCTGCCTGCGTTTCTTCTAAAAACATCCCTAATTTATTCCTGCCATTAGAAACCTGTTTTAGCTGTACCACCAACGTGCAGAGTGGAGCAATGGATCCAGCCACATGAAAATTAGACATATGAGCTGTGGACTTTATGAAAATGAACAACAAATTGTTCATCACAAAGCAAGTGAAATTGTCTCTGCTGCAGCTGCAAGTAGGTAGCTCAGTCATTTTACAGCAGACTGGATCTTGCATGTGATATTGTGTTAAAACAATGTTTCAAACAGTTGTGTCAAAGGGTATGAGTCATTACTTCCATCAAAGAAACAACCTATAATGACGTTTTGTACAAAGTGTAAGAAATGAAAGGTGAGCTCTGCCATTATTAGTTAAGCAAACTACATAGCACTTAAATAAATGTCATGCTGAACAGTAGCTATTCCTGTGCCCTGCTACATCAGCGGGCAGACAATAATCGCCTGTCACTGCCCTCGTAAAGAGATGAGACAAGTTGTGTTGGCTATCAGTAGCTAAGGTCAGTAAGAAGGATTCTTCCAAAGAGCATGCAAAATCTCAGCACAAGACAAATACCAAAATGATGTTAAAAGCAACATAAATTCACGAATAGCCAAACAGAGAAAGACATAACAATGTATTTCTAATCTCCTTGGACACCAGCCCAGGCAGTGTGGGTGTCTGATTGAGACACGCTTACTCATTCGCTCAGCTGTTCAGTGGAACTGGGCTGTGGCTGCAGCCTGTTGTCTTCCTTCCATATTCACGGTGGGTAACTCCCACATGTAACCCCCACTCCCACCCTCTGATTCTCCTTTTCTTACAAGCTGCTGTCGTTGGTTGCAGCCTAGTCATTATCGTTCCTCTCACAAAACTGTCACTCCACAAATCAAGACCTCTCTCCTCTTACTTCTCTGCTGCACTTTGGGAGGTAAAGCAGAAAATTATCTAATGAGAATGTGGATCAAATGTGTCTTTGTACGTGCTTCCCCATGAGGCAAGTCTTTTAGTGGAATTTGGTTTTGGAAAACCTAAAAACAAAAACATTAAAGAGTGAAGTGTTACATAATAACATACAACCACCACACTGATGTAGAGGAATTTTGGTCCAGCATTAACTGTCTAGTCTGTTTAAGGTCATTCCACTGGATCTCAGTCAGATTTAGGTTTGGATTTTCACAAGTCTACTCAAAAACCTTCAAGGTGGATTTGCTGGTGCGCTCTGGATCATTGTCCTGATGCATAACTCAAGCAAGTTTGAGCTTGTGATCAGGAACTGACATTCAGACATTTTCCTTAAGGATTTTTAGGTCAAGTAGAGCTGTTACCTTGCAGCAAGAAGGTCTTGGGTTCAAATCCGGGCTGGGACCTTTCTGCATGGAGTTTGCATGTTCTCCCCGTGCATACGTGGTTTTTTCTCCTGGGACTCTGGTTTCCACCCACAGTCCAAAAACATGCAAGAGGTTAATTGCAATTAAGTCCAAGTCCAGGAGGAGCAAACCAGCACCAGACCATCACACTACCACCACTGTGTTTGACTGTAGTTATGATGCTCTTTTTCTCAAATGAAGTGTAAGTTTTAAACAACTTGTAACGGGATGTACAACTTTCAAACAGTTCATTTTTGTCATGTCAGCCCTCTGGATATTCTCCCAAAACAAGGGGATCAACAAGATGTTTTTCTTGGCAAATTACAGATTTGGGTCTTTGTGTTTTGTTTTGTGTTTTTTTGTATATATTTTAAAGGAGGCTGTGGGGGTCTCATCACTTATTACCTGTAGGAAAAGTAATCAGTGAATTTTTTTACCCATTTATAAGGTATTAGACATTATATTACACAGTTATTTAAAAGAAAATGTATGTTTTATTATGTTTACCTCTGTCTGTTTCCCTCTCTCAGATGTGCACGAACAAAAACATACCCAGGTGTTCACATCCTCTTTATCTGTTGCAATATGGAAACCAAAAGTGGAGACAAAGGTTGAAAGGAGCTTTAAACATGTTAGAGCAATAATATTAATTAATTTATTTTATTTGTAAATATATGTATCAATTAATTTATGACACTTTTATGTGGATATTAATTCTATTTTCAGTAACATTTTTGAATACAGGTGACGATCTTATATAACCTGCCAGTCCTTTTTGGGAGGGGTGTTGATTGGTAGCGTCACACCAGCAATAAAAACATTAAAGTGTGTTTTTGCTGATACATTTGACCGTCTGCCTCCACGACTGCTTAACAATACAATATAGCTGATTGTTGTTTTGGGAGCAATTTCTATTCTTTTGTAGAAAGACTTCAGGTTATTTTATATTTACACTTTTAATCCCTCAATAAAAGGATCATTCTGGACAACCTATCTTTGTTTAATGAGCTTTAGATCCAGGTCTTCACACTTTTCTGCCAATGGCAGACATCCCAAACATAGCAGCATTACCACATAGAGGGGATAGTCCTGTTCTAATTCAGGGCTTTGACGCTCTGTGTTGGACTCCTGACAAGATGAGATTTGAGCCTGTCACTGAGGCTTAGCAACTCTTATCTCACAACTTTACAGTCATTGATGTCATTGCTTCTGACAGTCTGTCTGGTGTCAGAGCAGAGGTGTCACTGACTCATGACATAATGCATGAGGTACTATGGGGCATGTGTAAAACTTGTACATTCACAGTTTAAAGAATTTATTTCCAACTTTAAGAAGTATTCAAAGTTTATTTAGCTTTTTAGCAAACTTCTTTTTCCATCTGTGTTTATGGCTGCATGTTTAATGTTGTTAATGTATTTATTGATGGCATTTATAAATAAAATTAATTACAATTATTCAAATGAATTTTGGACTGACATGTGTAGCGAGCAAGATGTTATTCTGTAATTTAACCAGGAAGTTGAATTTAACTCTGTTTTGCTTTAGTCCCGTTGTAGATTTGAACCAAAACCATCTACAGAGTTGTTGAGTCACTTCTTGGTTAAACATTACTTTTCTTATAACACCCAAAGATTTTGTTCTCAAAATTAAATTATCTATACGCAGCAAAGATGGATTGAGAGGAGCTGGTCTGAGTAGTTCTGAAACTTCTGATCTAATATATTTTTCCGTACAACAATCTCTCAGGTTTACAGAGAATGGTCCAAAAAAGTGAAATATCCAGAGAACGACATTTGGGTGGATAACAATGATTTCTTGACGTCACAGGAGAATGCACAGACTAATGTAATCAGTCACTCATTTAGCTGCTTGTTACAACCAAGTTTTGACAAATACGATTGGAAAAACATTGCCTGGTCTTGATTTCAGCTGCAAAATGTAGGTGGTAGGGTCTGAATTTAGCATAAACAATGTGCAAACATGGATCCTACTTTGTACAAAGAGTTCAGGCTGGTGGTGGTTTCTACAAAACATTTAGAACAAGATTCCAAATCCAGGGATTCAGTCACCTGCAGCGTGGATCTGGTCAATAGATAGTCCTTTGATGTGATCAGGGACAGATTTATGTTCAGACTGCTAGATGAATATGGACACAAGTGTCCCTGACTAGTTTTGAATATGGCCTGTGGCTGATGGCTGTCATATCTGAATATTTCCTCAGTCCATTCGAGCTGCCTTTGTACCCATAATGCATTTGGTTACATTTCCTTATTGTTTCTGTATTACACCGGGTTTCTATTGCTAATCAGCACACTGGAAGATAATATACAGATAAATCTAAATTGCCCTTCAGTTTCACCTCAGTTAGAATCTTATCAGCTCTGTGCTCGACTTGCACGTCTTAGCTTAGTCAAGCCTATTTATTAATCCCAAAATAAATAAGTAAGTAAGTAAGTAGATAAATAAATAAAAAAATAAAAAAAATAAAGTTTTTAACAGCATTTATTATTACATTTGTTACAATGTTGATTAGGTCATGTCATCAGACTTTTATTCTGATTGAGAATATTATTGCTCCAAGTCAAACAACTGTGGATTTCAGAAGACCATTACAGATCGTTTAGAACATACTGTAAATATGAGTATATTGTAAAATTGTGAAAAGTCCTGAAATTTGTATGAAATTGCCTCTTTAATCTGTGTTTTGCAAAGACTTGTTGTTTTACAGACCTGATGTAGTGGGACTGACTGTGTTGTTCATATTAGGTTATTAGTTACTATTTTCTGTGTAGTAACTTTGTTTGAGTAATCCATTTGGTTTAATACTGCTATGTTCTAATTTGAGTGGGTCACATGTTTTTAGTAATGTGTGTACATTCTCATGAAGTGCATTCATGAATGTTTGGGTTCTTCTGTTGAACTACTTGGTGATGTAGTTGTGATGTTTGAAGACTGGTCCATTGTGGGACATGTTGCTGCTGTGTAGTTGCATGTTGGTGGTTGTAATTGTTCTGAATACTGATTGTGATGTGAACTAAGAAGTGCATGTGATATTTAAGGAGTATATGTGATATCTGACAACATGTTCTGCATTGAGGATCTTTAATCAAGCACATTTCAATAAAGACTTTTTTCTTTACATGGAAAGATGGAAGTGTAGATTCAGAGTTTCTCTTTAACTCGTCATCGACATCTTGACCATAAATCTGTTATTTGTATGTTGCATTGCTTAAAGTTTTTTCAGTGTCTGTGACCTGAATATTAAAAATGACCATGTCTGTAGAAGATGACAGTCTAAATGACACAAAGATCAGCCTGTAATTGGATTTGCTCACATTTTTATGAGAGCATGGGGCCTCAGTAAGCTGCAGCATAGTTGTATCCTTGGTTTCAACGAGGAATGCAAACAATCTTGGCTATCCTTCCTGGGAAAACTGGAGGGCAAATATAGACACAGTTTCCCACACTGTGTCTACGTTTGATAAGTGAAATGAGCCAAAGAGCAAAACAAAGAACTAAGTCATAAGTGATGCTAAACTGTCACTATCACACCTACATCAAAACACAGGAACATGTCTAGTGCTCTGCCAGCTCAACTTGGCTGCTCTGATTTCTAAAGGCTGGTATCTGCATTGGTCTTAGAAAAACCTGTGATGATTGAACTCTAAATATAATATCTACAGTCTCAAGAACAACCTGCAGTTATGCAACAACCTTTACAGATTTATCTTATTTCAGAACATGTTGGTGAACCTGATGCTGTTGAGTTAGATAAACGCTAACTGGCCTGTACTTGTATAGAACTTTTTTAGTTCTTTTTCACTAAAAGTTTTTCCCAACAACCCTTTGACATGTGGAGGAGGAAGCTGGAATAGAACCGCCAACCTTCTGATTGAAGGATGATTGCTCACCCACCTGAGCCACAGCCGCCCAATACATAGGTGCAGTTTGCAATAACAGCCGTATCAGAAAGTATCTTGTCTGAACAAGAAAGTATTTTTCTCACCCATGTACCCTTCGAGGCTCTGTACCTTCTGAATACCTTCATGACATTTTTTTACACCTCTCAAACAACGTAAAACACAAATGATCACACTGACAAATATTTACAGGTGTTGCATTTTTGCAACACCTTTAAAGGGGACAAGCCAAGTTCACCCATGATTCAACACCTTTTGAACCACTTTTAGCAGCATTGAATTAAAACGTAACCCTCCTAAAGGTCGTGGTGGAGTTTTAGCACAAACTGTGGCCATTGCAGCACTTTGATTCTTTACTTTTTCAGCCATTCTGTTGCAGATCTGCAGATGAATTTGCAATCACCTGTTGCATGAATCAGACTGAAGAGACAGAGTCCTGCCATAATAAATAACACAATCCTCAAAGTTTCATTCATTTAAAACATGCTTTTGTATTTTTAAACAGTGGTTGATATTTTTCTGACAGCATTAAAGTAAAGTTACAAACTAAATGAGACAGTTTACATGTTGCTAAGCTGTCAGTGTTTTCTCATGGACACTTTCAGAATGCTGTTTCTAAAGCTGACACGCTGTCTGGTGTTTCACTTCACATGCACTTCCTATAAAATGTATACTCACTGTCAGCAATAAGTAAAGAGACGTGCAGAATAAACAGGAATCCAGATCATGTTTGTATCATTTCCCCTTTTTCTAAACAGACTCTTGGTGGTAAATCAGTTTGTTTTATAACATATGACGTTTCCCAGCAAGTGATTTCATGATCATTACATCCTAAACATTTAATCCAGAACCAGATATAAACCCTGGGTGTCTGTAAACACAGAGTTCTGCAGCTTTATGTACAGAAACCTACACAACTTTATCATAAAGCAAAAAACAATCCGTGTAAAAAGCTGCAGACTTTCACAACAATAGAAACACCGAAACAGATCAATTAGCTTAGCAAGCTAGTGCAAAAACTTTAATGATCCGAAGGCTATCACTATAACAGGACAGAGAATTTACCATCCAAATGTGTAAACTGTGATTTATTTACTTCATTTTTAAACGCGTTAGCTTATTCAGCAGCAGAAAACACGAGATAAAAACACGGAACACTGTTAACTGTTGTTGAATTAGAGACTCACCTTGTTGAGAAGTAATGTAGCTGTTTCCATCCAGTCTGTCGGTCTTACTGCAGACCGACACACGGACACACGTGTCCACAACGATCAATATTTTTGGAGTTTTGAGTCCAGAAAACGTTAAAGAGGCTGTTCTACATGTGAGTAAAACTAGATCCTCTTCCGGTCTGAGTTTGTGAGAACCAACAAGTTCTACATGCTTAAAACACACAGGAAAAGACTAGAGACTGTTTTAGTTTGATCCCCCTCCCCGTAAAGACAAAACGTTCATTTATTTAGGATTTAAAAACATTATATCTGAGTCAACTTGTGGTCTTCAGAAAAAGATCAGAGTGAGACGCTTCTAGTCTCACCTTCACGCACCAGACGCTTCTAGTCTTGAGACTCTGTCCTCATCTAGTGGACATGTACGGAAGTCCAGGTAACAGAGTTCAGTTTGATTATGTCACTTTTTACACTGTAAAGTGAAAATCAGTCTGGCATCAGTCAGTCAGTTATTTTCTGTACCTGTTTGTTCCTGTTCAGGGTCTGGGGTCACCTGGACAGGTCACCAGTCCATCACAGAGACACACCAGGCACACTGAGAGTTGCTTGAGGCTTCTGCAAGGCCACAGTGGTACCAACTGCACCACTGTGCAAGTCAAACTCACTGCAAAGCAAAACACTGAAACTCTGTTATTAAGACAAACTACATCTCCAAAACAGTTTCTGTTAAACCTCGTTTCTTGTGCTCAGCACAATGCACAATCATAGACAATCCTGCTGTCATGTTATTACATGAAATGATCACAAAACTAACTCTAAATAAGTGATTTGTAAAAATAGTCAATTAATTTGTTTTCCAGAACAACTTTAGAAAATGTTATAGGTGTGTTCATATCTGTTGATAGGTTTTTGCATCCCTGGTCAAAAAACTCCAGTCTCGTCTCATCAGTTTGAAGGTCTCATTTACTTCCAGTCAGGCTGTTTGTGTTTTTGTCAACAGTAAAGCCCTCCTGGCTCTTCATCCATAGAATCTATTATGTATGCAGATCCAACCCATGGTGTATTCAGAAAGTGACATATTGTAACCTTGGAGTTGAGCTTGAAGGTTTTTCTACCATCATTACCTGTCTGATCAACCTGGATTTGCAAATGCTCTTACGTCCACATCCTGGGATGTGAGACTGTCTAGTAACATGTTTTGTTCCTTATAAACAAACTAAATAACAGATGAAAAGCTTGAAAATGCCTGTGATATTTACTAAAATTAAATATTTAGTTTAAAATATGGCCATTTTGTGAACAATAACAACAAGAAAAAAAATATATTATCACATCTTGTGGTTTGCTTTCTCACACATTAAAGGTATGCAGGTATCCATTAGACATGCTTTTACCTGAATTTTACCTGAATTACTCATATATATATATGCATGCCTAATTATAGATGATAAAATAAGAATCTCTTTGTGCCTCTACATACATCCAAACATGCATCTTTCCTTTCCTTCTACACCACCAGATGGCAGCAGAGTTTCATCATGTTCTTTAAAATTCATGACTCAGATCCTTTAATTTGAAAATACATTGTTTTGTGTTTTCAAAGCTGTGGCCTCTTTTTGCATAAAATCTGTCTTAATACAAAAAACATTTACTATCTTTGGGATATTAAGCAAAAATATAAATAAGTTGTTGTTTCCATTTTCTTAAATATGAGGAGCCGATCTCTCCGTCTCTCTTTTCTTTTTGCACAAATTTAAGTCACTCAGTTTTGGTAGTTGGTTATAGACTTTTGTTCAGACATTGAAAATGGTCATTTATGTATTTCTGCTATTCTCAGTATGTTGATTATGTTTTATCAATTTACTTGCAAATTAAGCAATTGAAGATTTGTTTACAGCATTTTGCTAACAGTGCTTCTAAAATTAAAAGCAGAATATGTAATACATATGTGTGTGTGGGTTTATAGAGAAGAAACATGATCATTTAATATAAAAATTTTAATGATTAAGCTGCAATTAAAACCAATAAACCACGTTAGCAGAGCTGATTGACTTGTTTTGTGGATATCATTCAGATTTATTACCATGCTGATGTTTGTTTCCTCTTTACTCATACATCCCTGTTAATCGGTTGATCTTTTGATCTGTTCAGATTTCATCTCTCTTTAATTAGCAGAGAGGTAATCAACAGGAAGTGATGCCAGGCGTGAAACTTTATAGAATTACAGACTGAGGTTTTAAAGGGTCGGAGTTCTGGACCTGCAGCATAAAACCCACACACATTGTTTTCTAATCCTGTGAGGTCATTGTCAAAATAATGATGCTCTGCATAAATTGTAGTTTTTAGATTTAGAGTTATTTTTACCCAAAAAGATTAACGGTAGTTATTGTGAAACATATCTGATAATCGTTATTGGAATTTACTGAAATGATGTTTTGAAAGGAAACTAAGAAGTTCATGAGTCAGTGAGTCACAACAAATCCACTTTCTGTCTAGTTCAATCTTAATTACTGTTAATCACAATTAAATGGACAATAAAACAGACAGAGCTAATAGACAATCAGGGGTAGAATGGAGAATTCTTTCCTCTGAGAAAATCCCACAAAATAAAGGCAGTGAATTACATTATAAGGAAAGCTTGGTGATCAGAGGGGGAACAAAAATGTCCTAAAACAAAAGAGCATGTCCAGAGGGGAGGATTATTTATTAATAGGACAACATGGTCGCCATGCAGACTGGAGCGGACTAACTCACAGCAAAGGGAAAGAAAAGTGGGAACAAAAAAAATGTGTCAAAGAGGACAAAAAAGTTTTGAATTATTTTAGCTGTATTTTAGAACATAAAATTTCTAATTGTGTCAACAGTAATTCTGTAAAATTGTTATCTCCAGAAGTGATTTGCTCATGCCTTTTATGCCATGCAGCATTTTTGAATGAATTAATTAGGCGATCACAGTAATTACTGTTTATATTGTTGTTAATGAGCCCAAAGGCAAGCGAGCTGCACTCATCCAAATTACACTCATGAGGCACGGAGCCAAGAAAAGGTCCAACCCAGAGTGCTGCGTGTTAAATATTCCCTAAGTCTTAAGGAGACAACTAAGAGGGTGCTGAGTTACATTAATAAACCCTCATTTTCTATTGCACACACTTCATTCTTATTAACGTGTGTAAATAGTTTTGAAGAACAAATATTTAATTGTTTAAAAGGTATAAAATCACATTCATTTCTTATTCAGGAATGTGTCTCAGCTTTTACCTCCCCGTCTGTCACGTTCGCGTTGACATTTACTGACGGCATCCTGTCCGTGTTCACATTTTCATCAGGCATTGTTGCAATCTAAACAATGGCTGAGCATTATAATAGAAAGGTCTCTTTGTAAATATGATAATTCCATCAGGCTGTAATCAGGTGATGAGTGAGTGGCACATGCACGCACACACACACACACACACACACAAGTGTGTTTTGGTATCCTTATGGGGACCGTCCATTGACTTCCATTGATTTTAGTAACTAGATTTATACCTAACCCAAACCCTTTTACTAACCTTAACCATTACTGATCTATAACTAACCCTAAGACTAACTAAAACTCTATTCACACCATACCTATAAACCTAACCCCTAACCCTAAAAAGGGGATTCCCCCCCATGGGGACCAGGCTTCGGTCCCCACAAGAACCCTCGGACCCCATGCACGCACGCACACACACACACACACACACACACACACCCACAAGTTTGTTTTGGTATCCTTATGGGGACCGTCCATTGACTTCCATTGATTTTAGTATCTAGATTTATACCTAACCCAAACCCTTTTCCTAACCTTAACCATTACTGATCTATAACTAACCCTAAGACTAACTAAAACTCTATTCACACCATACCTATAAACCTAACCCCTAACCCTAAAAAGGGGATTCCCCCCCATGGGGACCAGGCTTCGGTCCCCACAAGAACCCTCGGACCCCATGCACGCACGCACACACACACACACACACACACACACACACACACGCAAGTGTGTTTTGGTATCCTTATGGGGACCGTCCATTGACTTCCATTGATTTTAGTAACTAGATTTATACCTAACCCAAAGCCTTTTCCTAACCTTAACCATTACTGATCTATAACTAACCCTAAGACTAACTAAAACTCTATTCACACCATACCTATAAACCTAACCCCTAACCCTAAAAAGGGGAGTCCCCCTCATGGGGACCAGGCTTCGGTCCCCACAAGAACCCTTGGACCCCAGAAAGATAGTAAAAGTCAGGAAACTGGTCCTCAGGAGGTCAGAAATACAAACCCACACACACACACACACATACACACGCACACACACACACACACACACACACACACACACACACACCCACAAGTTTGTTTTGGTATCCTTATGGGGACCGTCCATTGACTTCCATTGATTTTAGTAACTAGATTTATACCTAACCCAAAGCCTTTTCCTAACCTTAACCATTACTGATCTATAACTAACCCTAAGACTAACTAAAACTCTATTCACACCATACCTATAAACCTAACCCCTAACCCTAAAAAGGGGATTCCCCCCCATGGGGACCAGGCTTCGGTCCCCCCAAGAGCCCTCGGACCCCAGAAAGATAGTAAAAGACAGGAAACTGGACCTCAGGAGGTCAGAAATACACACCCACACACACACACACACACAAGTGTGTTTTGGTATCCTTATGGGGACCGTCCATTGACTTCCATTGATTTTAGTAACTAGATTTATACCTAACCCAAACCCTTTTACTAACCTTAACCATTACTGAACTATAACTAACCCTAAGACTAACTAAAACTCTATTCACACCATACCTATAAACCTAACCCCTAACCCTAAAAAGGGGATTCCCCCCCATGGGGACCAGGCTTCGGTCCCCACAAGAACCCTCGGACCCCAGAAAGATAGTAAAAGTCAGGAAACTGGTCCTCAGGAGGTCAGAAATACAAACCCACACGCACACACACATACACACACACACACACACACACACACACACCCACAAGTTTGTTTTGGTATCCTTATGGGGACCGTCCATTGACTTCCATTGATTTTAGTAACTAGATTTATACCTAACCCAAACCCTTTTACTAACCTTAACCATTACTGATCTATAACTAACCCTAAGACTAACTAAAACTCTATTCACACCATACCTATAAACCTAACCCCTAACCCTAAAAAGGGGATTCCCCCCCATGGGGACCAGGCTTCGGTCCCCACAAGAACCCTCGGACCCCAGAAAGGTAGTAAAAGTCAGGAAACAGGTCCCCAGGAGGTCAGATATACACACACACACACACACACACACATACACACACACACACACACACCCACACACACAAGTGTGTTTTGGTATCCTTATGGGGACCGTCCATTGACTTCCATTGATTTTAGTAACTAGATTTATACCTAACCCAAACCCTTTTACTAACCTTAACCATTACTGATCTATAACTAACCCTAAGACTAACTAAAACTCTATTCACACCATACCTATAAACCTAACCCCTAACC
The DNA here is from genome assembly GCA_006937955.1 of Pachypanchax playfairii. Classification (NCBI taxonomy): domain Eukaryota; kingdom Metazoa; phylum Chordata; class Actinopteri; order Cyprinodontiformes; family Aplocheilidae; genus Pachypanchax; species Pachypanchax playfairii. The sequence goes on along the minus strand of SSNP01000138.1, from coordinate 779,284 downwards.
CTAAAAAGGGGATTCCCCCCCATGGGGACCAGGCTTCGGTCCCCACAAGAACCCTCGGACCCCATGCACGCACGCACACACACACACACACACACACACACACACACACCCACAAGTTTGTTTTGGTATCCTTATGGGGACCGTCCATTGACTTCCATTGATTTTAGTAACTAGATTTATACCTAACCCAAACCCTTTTACTAACCTTAACCATTACTGATCTATAACTAACCCTAAGACTAACTAAAACTCTATTCACACCATACCTATAAACCTAACCCCTAACCCTAAAAAGGGGAGTCCCCCCCATGGGGACCAGGCTTCGGTCCCCACAAGAACCCTCGGACCCCATGCACGCACGCACACACACACACACACACACACACACACACACACACACCCACAAGTTTGTTTTGGTATCCTTATGGGGACCGTCCATTGACTTCCATTGATTTTAGTAACTAGATTTATACCTAACCCAAACCCTTTTCCTAACCTTAACCATTACTGATCTATAACTAACCCTAAGACTAACTAAAACTCTATTCACACCATACCTATAAACCTAACCCCTAACCCTAAAAAGGGGAGTCCCCCTCATGGGGACCAGGCTTCGGTCCCCACAAGAACCCTTGGACCCCAGAAAGATAGTAAAAGTCAGGAAACTGGTCCTCAGGAGGTCAGAAATACAAACCCACACACACACACACACATACACACACACACACACACACACACACACACACACACACACACACACACACACACACAGTCCTTTTGTTTTGTATTAGTCAAATTGCCAAAGCAGAGTGAGTACTGAAGACACGTGTCTTCTAAATTCTTTCTTTACTTCTTCAGCTGTCGTGTCACTTCATATCTTTTCCTATCCTGGAAAAAACAACACAAAGAAAATCTCAATATAATAAAAGAGTTATAACCTTTTATCAGAATTAACCTATTACAAAATACCTCTATGACTGATTATCTCCCAGATCACTGACTTTTGAGTGTTTTATATAAAACTGAGATTAATAACGGGTTAAAATGTCAAAATCAGTTTATTATAATATCCAAAAAGTTTGGGTGTTTTGTCTTTAGGGTGGAACAGCTTCTGTCTGAGAGTCTTGTTTGGTTATAACATTGCCAAACACTTGCTGTCATTTTGCTCCTCTGGCTGGCAAAACATCACATCACATACTGAACTCTACAGATTTTGCAAAGTCCAACCATCCTGACGCTGGAGAAACCTTCGTCCCCTTTGATATTCCTGCACTTTTCACTTGCAACAGTCAGAAAACGACTCCTGGAAGATGAATCTCTAAATGACAAGGCCAGATTTATTCCAGACTAGATTTGCACCCTTCTGGACCTCTGCATCTCAATCACATATTTCAAATATACACTCACCGCCCACTTTATTAGGTACACCATGCTAGTAACGGGTTGGACCCCCTTTTGCCTTCAGAACTGCCTCAATTCTTCATGGCATAGATTCAACAAGGTGCTGGAAGCATTCCTCAGAGAGTTTGGTCCATATTGACATGATGGCATCACACAGTTGGCGCAGATTTGTCGGCTGCACATCCATGATGCGAATCTCCCGTTCCACCACATCCCAAAGATGCTCTATTGGATTGAGATCTGGTGACTGTGGAGGCCATTTGAGTACAGTGAACTCATTGTCATGTTCAAGAAACCAGTCCGAGATGATTCCAGCTTTATGACATGGCGCATTATCCTGCTGAAAGTAGCCATCAGAAGTTGGGTACATTGTGGTCATAAAGGGATGGACATGGTCAGCAACAATACTCAGGTAGGCTGTGGCGTTGTAACGATGCTCAATTGGTACCAAGGGGCCCAAAGAGTGCCAAGAAAATACTCCCCACACCATTACACCACCACCACCAGCCTGAACCGTTGATACAAGGCAGGATGGATCCATGCTTTCATGTTGTTGACGCCAAATTCTGACCCTACCATCCGAATGTCGCAGCAGAAATCGAGACTCATCAAACCAGGCAACGTTTTTCCAATCTTCTATTGTCCAATTTCGATGAGCTTGTGCAAATTCTAGCCTCAGTTTCCTGTTCTTAGCTGAAAGGAGTGGCACCCTGCGTGGTCTTCTGCTGCTGTAGCCCATCTGCCTCAAAGTTCAACGTACTGTGCGTTCAGAGATGCTCTTCTGCCTACCTTGGTTGTAACGAGTGGTTATTTGAGTCACTGTTGCCTTTCTATCAGCTGGAACCGGTCTGGCCATTCTCCTCTGACCTCTGGCATCAACAAGGCATTTCCGCCCACAGAACTGCCGCTCACTGGATATTTTTTCTTTTTCGGACCATTCTCTGTAAACCCTAGAGATGGTTGTGCGTGAAAATCCCAGTAGATCAGCAGTTTCTGAAATACTCAGACCAGCCATTCTGGCACCAACAACCATGCCACGTTCAAAGTCACTCAAATCACCTTTCTTCCCCATACTGATGCTCGGTTTGAACTGCAGGAGATTGTCTTGACCATGTGCACATGCCTAAATGCACTGAGTTGCCGCCATGTGATTGGCTGATTAGAAATTAAGTGTTAACGAGCAGTTGGACAGGTGTACCTAATAAAGTGGCCGGTGAGTGTAATGACTTGTGACTACCAACCAGTTTGCACACTTATAAGTTCAGAAACATGGCAGTACTGTTGGATCCCCAGTATCATCCATTGGATCAATCTCTACATGAAGGAGATGAAAAAAATAATTCAGAACTCCTACAAAGGAACAACACAGAGTCACTGGTTCAGATATGCAGATGATACTTGGGTCAAGATGTAGATTCCTTCACTAAACACCTTAACTCAGTAGACAACAACATCAAGTTCACTAGACACGATACCAAGAACAACAAGCTTGGACTATTTGGTGTAAATGGAGGAAACTAAAGGCCTTAGCAAACCTTCTGTTATCAGAACTTTACAGCATCAGGCTGAACACGTCCCAACTAGGACAGAAGAGCAGGATAAGGAACAGAAGTACATTAAAAACTCTTCAGACCTGTGGAGACCCTAACTGGATCAAATCAGCCAAGAAATCTAGAAACACTCCACAGACTCAAACAGAGAGGAAAAACAAACAATGTTTTCATGCCAAATGTTGCTGAACTATCTGAGAAACTCTGAATTTTCTCCAAACAACAACGTCCCTGTTCACCATAAAGACACCCAAACACAACCTGAGTGGTGTGATGAACACAGTCCAGTGCAGTGAGGAGGGTTCTGAAACTAAATCACTACAGACAGGGAACAACACAGGAGAACCAGATCTTCAGGTCCAGACTCAGCTGGACACCTACATCAGGTCTGTGTGACCTAATAAGACTCTTCATTCTTTGGTCAGAACAACTTATAGGCCTGAAACTCCCAAACCAGGATCAGACCTGAAAATGTGAAACGTTTTCAAGACATAAAAAACAAAATCGAGTTTTTTTTTTGGATAAATATGGATTATTAATAATCTACACAAACAATTTTTATGAGTTTAAGTATGAAATCACAACATGTTTATAAAACTAGTACTTCTTTGTCCTTTACTAAAAGAAAATATAAAAGATAAAGAAAGTGAAATTGAAGATGCAGCTCTGAGAAGACAGACTGTCTTTCTTTGGCCATTTTTATTTGGACTAATCACACAAAAAGGCTCAAGTTCAGATCAGGTGTAAATGAGTCTGACATGCATAAATAAAAGAAACCAGCTGTAACACATCTTAGACATGTAACCTGTAAATAATCACCTAAACTTATGTTAGACTGATTAGTTGGAAACATGGAAGCTCAGCATAAAAGCTTTAGTATTTTTTACTGGTCTATTTATAAGAAAAAGCAGCAGACAGTTAGAGTGTGGGTGTGGCTTATGCTTTTGTGTCTGCAGCAGAGAAAAAGTCATCAGAAGAATGCTGCACCTGTGTTTCTATGGGGTCATCCAGAGTTGAAGAAGTCTCTATTCTTCAATGAAAAAGAAGGAAAATAATGTTTCTGTCACCTTGGAAACCACTTTGCTGTCCAATCTGTTAGAATACATGCAGATACCTGCACAAAGCCACCAGAGGTGGTTTAAAATCAGCTTTAGAACAACAACTTGTGAATGGGGGCACTAGAGTAACTCATATTTTGTATAAAGCTGTATATTTGTTCAAAGTTGCAACCTGTGATTGACTTGCAGCCTGTCCAGGTGTGACAACACCTGACACCCAGTGACAACTGGAGAAAGACACAAAACATTGAAATGTAAAGAGCAGCTTCAAAAATCAGTGACCTGTTTCCTGTGGCTGATTTGGAATATGTTTGAGAGTACAATGTAAGACAGCTGGTCTCAGGTTGTGCTGCTGGTCTTCAGTCTGGGAACAACCAATCAGCAGCTCTGTTTGACAAGCAGCCTCAGACACAGCCTTCAGAGGAAACCATTTCCCTTATTTCTTTGTTTC
>SSNP01000138.1:761684-774814 GCA_006937955.1 Pachypanchax playfairii | reverse complement strand
CAATTCTGACCCTACCATCCGAATGTCGCAGCAGAAATCGAGACTCATCAAACCAGGCAACGTTTTTCCAATCTTCTATTGTCCAATTTCGATGAGCTTGTGCAAATTCTAGCCTCAGTTTCCTGTTCTTAGCTGAAAGGAGTGGCACCCTGCGTGGTCTTCTGCTGCTGTAGCCCATCTGCCTCAAAGTTCAACGTACTGTGCGTTCAGAGATGCTCTTCTGCCTACCTTGGTTGTAACGAGTGGTTATTTGAGTCACTGTTGCCTTTCTATCAGCTGGAACCGGTCTGGCCATTCTCCTCTGACCTCTGGCATCAACAAGGCATTTCCGCCCACAGAACTGCCGCTCACTGGATATTTTTTCTTTTTCGGACCATTCTCTGTAAACCCTAGAGATGGTTGTGCGTGAAAATCCCAGTAGATCAGCAGTTTCTGAAATACTCAGACCAGCCATTCTGGCACCAACAACCATGCCACGTTCAAAGTCACTCAAATCACCTTTCTTCCCCATACTGATGCTCGGTTTGAACTGCAGGAGATTGTCTTGACCATGTGCACATGCCTAAATGCACTGAGTTGCCGCCATGTGATTGGCTGATTAGAAATTAAGTGTTAACGAGCAGTTGGACAGGTGTACCTAATAAAGTGGCCGGTGAGTGTAATGACTTGTGACTACCAACCAGTTTGCACACTTATAAGTTCAGAAACATGGCAGTACTGTTGGATCCCCAGTATCATCCATTGGATCAATCTCTACATGAAGGAGATGAAAAAAATAATTCAGAACTCCTACAAAGGAACAACACAGAGTCACTGGTTCAGATATGCAGATGATACTTGGGTCAAGATGTAGATTCCTTCACTAAACACCTTAACTCAGTAGACAACAACATCAAGTTCACTAGACACGATACCAAGAACAACAAGCTTGGACTATTTGGTGTAAATGGAGGAAACTAAAGGCCTTAGCAAACCTTCTGTTATCAGAACTTTACAGCATCAGGCTGAACACGTCCCAACTAGGACAGAAGAGCAGGATAAGGAACAGAAGTACATTAAAAACTCTTCAGACCTGTGGAGACCCTAACTGGATCAAATCAGCCAAGAAATCTAGAAACACTCCACAGACTCAAACAGAGAGGAAAAACAAACAATGTTTTCATGCCAAATGTTGCTGAACTATCTGAGAAACTCTGAATTTTCTCCAAACAACAACGTCCCTGTTCACCATAAAGACACCCAAACACAACCTGAGTGGTGTGATGAACACAGTCCAGTGCAGTGAGGAGGGTTCTGAAACTAAATCACTACAGACAGGGAACAACACAGGAGAACCAGATCTTCAGGTCCAGACTCAGCTGGACACCTACATCAGGTCTGTGTGACCTAATAAGACTCTTCATTCTTTGGTCAGAACAACTTATAGGCCTGAAACTCCCAAACCAGGATCAGACCTGAAAATGTGAAACGTTTTCAAGACATAAAAAACAAAATCGAGTTTTTTTTTTGGATAAATATGGATTATTAATAATCTACACAAACAATTTTTATGAGTTTAAGTATGAAATCACAACATGTTTATAAAACTAGTACTTCTTTGTCCTTTACTAAAAGAAAATATAAAAGATAAAGAAAGTGAAATTGAAGATGCAGCTCTGAGAAGACAGACTGTCTTTCTTTGGCCATTTTTATTTGGACTAATCACACAAAAAGGCTCAAGTTCAGATCAGGTGTAAATGAGTCTGACATGCATAAATAAAAGAAACCAGCTGTAACACATCTTAGACATGTAACCTGTAAATAATCACCTAAACTTATGTTAGACTGATTAGTTGGAAACATGGAAGCTCAGCATAAAAGCTTTAGTATTTTTTACTGGTCTATTTATAAGAAAAAGCAGCAGACAGTTAGAGTGTGGGTGTGGCTTATGCTTTTGTGTCTGCAGCAGAGAAAAAGTCATCAGAAGAATGCTGCACCTGTGTTTCTATGGGGTCATCCAGAGTTGAAGAAGTCTCTATTCTTCAATGAAAAAGAAGGAAAATAATGTTTCTGTCACCTTGGAAACCACTTTGCTGTCCAATCTGTTAGAATACATGCAGATACCTGCACAAAGCCACCAGAGGTGGTTTAAAATCAGCTTTAGAACAACAACTTGTGAATGGGGGCACTAGAGTAACTCATATTTTGTATAAAGCTGTATATTTGTTCAAAGTTGCAACCTGTGATTGACTTGCAGCCTGTCCAGGTGTGACAACACCTGACACCCAGTGACAACTGGAGAAAGACACAAAACATTGAAATGTAAAGAGCAGCTTCAAAAATCAGTGACCTGTTTCCTGTGGCTGATTTGGAATATGTTTGAGAGTACAATGTAAGACAGCTGGTCTCAGGTTGTGCTGCTGGTCTTCAGTCTGGGAACAACCAATCAGCAGCTCTGTTTGACAAGCAGCCTCAGACACAGCCTTCAGAGGAAACCATTTCCCTTATTTCTTTGTTTCTCCTTCTCTTTTTTAGTTCCCTTCTCCTCTATGTCCTCTGTCCTCTGTCTTCTGGAGGTGAAAGTGGTCTAGTCCACACTGTGTGTTTGTTCTCTGTTCCTCCTGCTGAAGTCACCTGTGTTAGAGTCACATAGAGTCACTCACACGAATGTCTCTGACAAAGTATCATAATATTTTCATGAGAGAAGTTATTTTTGTGAAGTTCCTTCTTTCAGTAAATTCATATTGTGCTCTACAGGCAAAGAGAAGATCTGCATCTCTGATTTTATCTCCTAAACATCTAACATGTGTCGTCCCTCTGATGGACTCATTCCTGATCCTGTCCATCCTCGTCCCTCTGATGGACTCATTCCTGATCTTGTCCATCCTCGTCCCTCTGATGGACTCATTCGTGATCCTGTCCATCCTCGTCCCTCTGATGGACTCATTCCTGATCTTGTCCATCCTTGTCCCTCCCAAAGAACCTCAACATGTTCATTTCTGCTCCCTCTACAAGTTTTAGTCAACCTGTGTGTTCATACCTCCACTCTTATAAGTGACTTAATTATCCTTCTCTTCTGAAAGAAATTCTTCATTACAGACATGTCCATCCTTTTAACAAAGTCTCCCATCATCTGTCCTTCTGCATTCCTGTCCTGGATACCAAACCTTCTCATCACCTTTGTTACCTGCACCAACATGTCCATTGGAGTCTGCTCCAATCAGCACTCTCTCACCTCTGGAGAAACTCTGCATCACTTCATCTAACTCACTCCAGAATTGCTCCTTCTCTTTTAAATCACATGCTACCTGTAGGACACACCCACTGACAACATTAAATAAACATCTTCAATTTCAAGCTATTCTCCAGCCAGTCTCCAGAACATTCTTAACAAGCTCTCTTTTTTAAAAGATAATTCCTACTCCTTTCCTCTTCCCATCAGCATCATGACAGAATCCTTCTCCTAGGCTCCTTGCCTTGCTACCTGTCCATCTGGTCTCTTGGACACACAGTATATCAACCTTCCACCTCTGCATCACTACTTCTGTAAATCTCATCATTTCAGGAAATCACAGAATCCAGAGAAACAGAGAAACACAATCTACATCTAAACGGGTGAGAAAAACGATGGGAAGTTGGAGCACGTTTAGCACTTCACACTGTTTATCAGCTGCTGATCACCTGGTCAGACATACAACCCTTCACTCTCACAAACTGTGGTCTATTTGTCAGGTAGTCCATAATCCAGGTGATAGTGGAGGCATCTACCTGTGTTTTCTGGAGTTCCACAGGAAGTTATTTTTTGAGGGAACTTCAGAAGACTAAGGAACTGAATTAACTGGTTCTGTGGCGACTCTGTAGAGAATGTGGCCATTGATAGTATAAAAGGGTTTGGGCTCTGCAGGAGTGGTGACGGTGAGTTCTAACTAATAAACCAGCTGGATGTCACTGAGCTCAGTGTCAGAACCAGAACTAATGAAGGCCTGCGAGGAGCCATGCTTCAGTGGCTGACAGGATATGGACAGAGAATAGAGGTCTTGGGGGGTCTTGAGGATCTTAAATGGAATCAGTAGATGCCCCCTGATATCTACAGAGCCTTGACTTTTAACTGACACGTTTGAACGGAGCGTCCTTCACCTGCACAGCCAAAACAAAGATGCTTTTATAACCCTCTCTGCCACTGCTGAGAAGGGATCCAGGTTAGACCAACCTGCATGGGTTACTCTGAAGTCTCAGCAGAGGGCATGACATTATTCACAGTTTGAGGTCTGACCTGTACAGATGCTGAAAGACGTGTCCTCACACATCCTTTGTCTCTATCTCTGTGATGTACATAAAGTCTTTGGTCGATTCTTGAGGCTAGTTGTTACAGCTGTTACGGAGATTTTACCAGGTCACAAGATGCAAATTAATACTTGATCTCTTTACAGTCCTGGTAAAAGACTTCACAAAGAGCTTCCCAGTTCCATTTACTGTCATGAGTGACTGAATGAAAATCTATAATGTATTCTGTGACCCTCTCGTTACCTTGCTTAAGGGATAACAAACCTCAAGCTACCTCTCATTCAGGTAATGCTGGTTCAAAGATTCTGATAAGGTCAGCTGATAATTCTTTAATCCTCTGGTCTCGTTCAAAAACAATGTTCTTTCAACCTGTTTGTTTGAGTTGAGTCTAAAGTTTGAATATGTCAATTTTTATGCTTCAAAAATCCCAAAATTATGTTTCAAAAATCAAAAAGTCATTGATGATTACCAAATTGTATTATTGTCTCTTTGACTACATTTATTTAAAATATTGTATTAAAGTCACTTATCATAAAATATTTATACATATTTTATTTTTCATTTAGTTTATATTAATTTGTTATTTTATAACACTCCAATAAGAGAAGTTATTGTAGTTAATGTCTTTACTTCACAAGTCTATATTTATTTGCATTATTTGCTGTTATTTTAATATCCACTATAAAGTGTTTCAATAATAATAGTATAGAACAAAAGAAGGTGTCCTCGCTTGTCTATGGGTATTAACAAATTTTGTTTATTTAGTTAATCATTTTACTTACTGCTTCATAATATTATGGGTTTTTAACCAAAGGAAGCTGTTACGATAGTAATAATTCAGTCCACAACAAGAGCACTTCCTTTTCCAGAAGGAGCTGTTCAGGAACACTCTTCTGGGTCGCTGGTCAGTGTTCTCTAGTGTTTGACTTCAAACTAACTGCACTAACAGTCTTCAAGTCACTATCAAAGGACAACCTTTGTATCTTACATGAGTCAATTTACCAATGCATTCACACCCATGTAACAATCATACTCCTGCTTTTCAAATTAAAAGTACACATACACAACAATTTAGTGTGGAAGGAAGACAAACTGATAAAGTCCAAAACAAAAACAGGTGTCGAGGAGGAAAAGGAGGTTGGTACAATCTATGACCAAGAAAACACTTTGACATGAAACACTGGATTGCTGTGATAAAGTCAAACTGACAACAAGGAGAGGAACAGAGTACATACGTAGCAGGTACAGGTGAGCAACATGATATGTGCAGGTGAGTGACACGAGGCATGATGAGTAAGTGGAACCAGAACTGAAAGACGTGATGTCAATCAGTTTAATGACAAACTGAGAGAATCAGCAAAATAACAGACTGTGACCTGATCAGACCAGATTCATAAATGGCAACAATGTTCAGGAAAAAATTTACAATATTATAAAAATAGTAAGCAAATATTGTTGTTTTATATATATACAACTTACTGAAACTCCACTTTCTCTCTGTCTCTTTCCCACTCAGACATTTATCTAAATAGAGGCTCTCTAATTAATGTGTCTGGTGGCCTTATTATTCTTTGAGGGTGGTATTTTCCTGTGATGAAAGGCAGAGAAGGTCAATTTTAACAGAGACCCAAGGGAGAGAAGAGGACATGCAGAGTCTGTGTGTGGATGTGTGTGTGTGAGAGAGAAAGACAGGAGATTTTTTATTTTTAAAATACATTTATTTACCAATAAATAAACAACATATCACAGTCAGCGCATAGATAAACAGACCCCAACCCCCCCGACTCTGACATAAATCCGTTCAGAGTCTTCATGTTTTCACATGATGTCACATACTCTGCCTGACAGCTGTCATCAGCGTGGTTACACTCACCTGTGTCTTGTCTGTGGTTCTGATCCGGCCCATTAACTCCACACCATTCTGACTACAGTCAGACGGCAGGTCATCAGACGGTTTGTCTTGTTTGTTTCAGCAAAATATTCTTGTTTTGTAATCATTGACCAACCCGTCTTGTGCTGACCCTCCATGGATTGATCCCACTGTACTTACATGGTAATAAAAATCTCCTTCAGTTTTGATCACGGCTGCTCCCGCAGGGGATTCTTGTATGTTCAACTCAGTGACTCACAGAGGTACTGACACATAGTATTGTGTATTTAGATGTTGTGGAGAATGGATTTGTCTGATGAAGATGATATTTGTAACTTGACTGAAGAAGAGGATTATTATGTTTGAAGGGATAAGATACTGTTGTTTTCACTCTGATTGTTAACATATTACTCTGTCTGTGTCCATAAAGTGATGCCATTAACCTGATTCAGCCCTTCTGTCAGCTTCCTCCTCCTGCTCATCGTTACCTGTCCTAACAGAACATTTCCTGAGGCTCCTTCCAGGGAAACACCTGCCATGTCTGTAGGATCCAGTAATGAACCAGAATTATTCTTTAGGCCCGGGAACAGTCTGATGGTTGGATGGGGTCCAAGTTGTTCAGCAACACAACACCTTTACAACAGAGAATGATCATGTCTACTTAGCTTGTGTGTCCATTGATCCAGTAACTGACACAACTTGAATGGATGTCATTCTCAGCTGAAATGCAAGTCCAGAAGAATTGTCCAACCAAGTTTATGGCTGCAGACAGTAAACAAAGTTAGTAACATCGTCACTAGAGAGCAACAAATCAGCAGACTGAACCCAATATCTACAGCAAAGGTTTGTACACAGGTAGACATACTATCTGTAATCCTGTAGCATTGTTAAGAGACAAGCAATGGTGACAATCCCTGTGAGTTTAATGAACTTACAACTTGGCATGGGTAAGGTATGAAGTAGATAGACAGGCTGGTTGTAAACGAGAGACCAAAATGTAGCACAAATCCACAAGGGGCAAGGCAACTAATTAAAAAACAAACAACAAAAAAGAAAAACAAAAACCAGAGAGGCTGAAACAAGGTCACACATGCTGTGGATCAAACTATGGCTGTAAATAAGGCTGGATGTGTCATGTTCATAGAATTCTGTTTGGTTTCATTTCTGTTTTCAGGACATTTTATCCAGATCTGTGTCTTTTTTTTCTGTAGCTAAACTTTCTGTTTCTATCATAATTATTATTTTGGCATTAGTTTATACTTATGTATGATGTTAAGTTTATTGAACAGTATTCTTATAGTCACGTCTATCTCTCTCTGTCATTCTCCTATGCTCCTGTCTCTACCTGTGTTTGCTAATTATCTCCTGTGTTTCATCTGTGTAAGTTCTCAGCCTAGTCTTTTGTTCTCGGTCAGGTCCTTGTGTATAATTGTTGTTGTCGTACTGAGGGCCAGCCCTGAGCTGCATGGTGCCCTAGGTGAAAAAGGATTTTGGCGCCCCCTACTGCCCAGAACAGAAACAATGTAACTTAATAACTGGATTACATTGCAAAAAATATTTATTTTTTACTAAAATGAACAGTAGAGATGGAACAGTGCAATAAAAACACATGAGATGAATGGTGTGTCCAACATTTTGTCCAAAAAAAAAGGAGAATTTGGCGCCCCCCTCCAGCAGAGGGCGCCCTAGGCAATGGCCTAATCTGCCTATGCCCAGAACCGGCCCTGGTCGTACTACATCAAGTTTAGTTTAATCAAGTCAAGCTTGTAAGTTTGTTTTGTTTTTGGATTCATTCCTTATTCCTGTCTGCTGCTGCCTGCTTGCATTTAATTGACCTTCCGCCGAGCCCCACCTCCTTAGTTACTGTTGCTACGTCCGACGACACGACCAGCACAACAGATTTCTATGACAGGAAGAGGTTGATCTTATTGGAAGAAATCAGCGAGCTTTCAGTGGACTCGCGATTAAATATTACAAAAATGGTTAGCTGCACACGTCCTGGTTGAACATTCAACAAACAAGAATAACTGTGCTTTAAGTGACTGCTTGTTTCACAAGAAATGCTCGTGTGGGACTTTTCTTCAGACAGTGAACTTCTTTTGGAGAAATACCTCCGTGATATACTCCAGATCGAGGCTGAAGTGGTTACAGTATGGAGTGGAGGATATAGTCAGAATAAAAAGATACACAATGAAGGAGATACAACTGCTATCAAAGCTAATGCTTACAGCGGCCAGCCTCAAGCTAAATCTCAGAGGTAGGTTTTCCGTTCATAAAATGCTTCATAAAAGATAAAAACAATATTATTTAAAGTTGCTTGTTGGGGCGCTATATGTTTGACTTTGTTGTAAACTGATGAAAAATAAAGTGGAGGACACTACTCCCAACACAACAGCAACTAATGTAGTTAGCGTTAGCTCACAGTTTAACTAATGTTGGCTAAAGCTAAAGGGCTCGTTAAACTTAGTTTAGAGAGTAGGTTAACGTTCTGGCAATGATATCCATGGTAATCATAACTTTGGTCCAATTTGTCTTATTGCCTCTGGTTAGTAGATCTGGACAACACGGTAAGTAGTTAGCTGTTAGCCTTACCTTTGAGCAGACTTATTTATGCTTCGTAATTTCCCGACACATTTAACTCGGAGTGGGGGCCGTCCATGCTGTTTTATCCATTGTAGGTACCGCTCATGTTGTGTTTTCGGTTTTAGGAATGAAAAGAACAAAACTCCTCCAGATAATCTATCAGGATATCCAGTGTCTGATTTACTAATAATAACATGCGTTCCGCTTCACCGTCTTGCTTGGAGTCAGTGTTTGCCGGAGCTACTCAAATAGTAACGATTGCTATGATGTGTGATTGGACAATAGCCATTTTTGGGGTGGGGCCAGTGAATGGTCAACTGTGGGTCCTACGTCACAGTCTAAGCCACGCCCACTTCCCCATCTTTGATGAGGTGAAGACGGACACATGTTAATCTGGTAAGGATTTGGGAGCTATTTTGAAGTGGTCCTTTCCATCCATTCACTCGTAATGAGCAATAGGTCAGACTATGAAACCATTATCAACCGTCCACCCTGTCCACCCTGTCCAACCAACCACTGAAATAGAGCAATTTAAGACCGGTACTATGCAAGCATTTCTATGAATACTCAGAAATAAATATTTTGTGCTGATTATATAAATGTTAAATAATCTCTAGTGATAAATATCTTATCGGAACAGATAAAGCCATAATTTGAAATAGACCAAATGTACAAACCATCTTCTTAGAAGTGGGAGGAGAGAGATGGGAACGATGATGAAAAATAAAAGAACGCTTTTCTTTTCCCAGCTCTGGTCTCTTTGGTGCATATTTTAGAGAAATATGTTTTGTTTTTCTTCAGTCAAAATCATAAACTAAACTTGAACATCAGAAACTGGAAAACAATCTCAAATTCACTTGATGGATACGCTTTGTTTCTAAAAAGTAAACTACAGTATGTTTCTGAAATCATTTCCTATACAGCAAACTAAATTGAGTTAAACAGAAAGTTATCTATAGGAGGAGAATGACTGGAGGGAAAATGGTACTAAAATGCTGATTCAGATTTAAATGTACTTTTAGAAAATGCTTTTTAAAGTATGCTCTCCTTCCTATATTTAAATGGTTAAAATAATAAAACAGTAACTGCATCCAGTTTTTATGAAGGCAATTTTCTGTTTATATATATATATATATATATATATATATATATAGATTTGTTAGAACATAGTACATATACAACACTGCACTCTCTCTGCAGCATATGATACCCATCCATCCCTCTTCTCTCTGCCTCTTTCAGAAACCAGCACAATGGTTCTGCTAGCAAGGAATAAAATGCCACCTCAAGCACACTCTGTTCCCTTTTTTGTCTTTGACAAAGCCAGTTTATTAATCCAAAAGAGGATGAGAGGGAAAAATAGAGGAATAAAGTGGTAGTGGTAGGAGTGGTGTGTGTGTGTGTGAGAGAGAGAGGGAGTTGGGGGTGGGGTGTTTGGGTGAGGAAACACAAAGGCAAGTCAAAGCAGTTCTGAATTTCATCTCATTTTTCTTTGAAAACTGAGGGATGGAGAAAAAAAAGAAATCAATTATGGAGCACACCTGAATATTACTTGGAGCACCCAGCCACCCACTCGCCGCCTGTCCCCTAGAAAACCAAATTACTCAGCAAACTTATCGCTTGCTGTAGCAGCTCTGGTATTAAAGAAAACAATCAAGCAGGCTTGGATTAATCTCTGACGGCTGCCTTATCTTTAACTCACACCTTTGTTATTTTCTGATGAGCTGCTCTTTTTTCCCTGCCACATTGTACCATACCTCACTGCCCCCTTTCATTTTCTCTATGGGCCACAGCGGAGGACCTTTCAGTTTATTAAAAAACCCTTTATTTGTGAAGAACAAAGAGGAGGCGAAGGCAAACAATAAGGTCAGGCAATCTCTTTTCTGCCAACGGTTGCTCACCTGTTATGTGGAGTGTTATCAGTGCTGGGAGGGATTCGCTGTAGGTGAGAGAGATGGGCAGGAAGGCAGACAGACACCGCTGCTGTTACTAGGGGAAAAGGCTGACTGAGTTGTATCAGCTGGCAGCCAAGGACCTTTTGGCTGCTCTTCATATCAAAGAAAAGAGGCTTTTGGCTTTTGCTGGACCATCATACAGAGAGCATGAAGAGCACTACTTCATACATTAACATTATTGACAGAATGAGTAAGTTAAGCAACACATCAACATGACATGACTGTATGACTGAGTTAACCTGTGGTTGATGAGGTGGGTGGAGCCTCACAGGTTACTCTTTATGTTTTACTGTTAACCCATTTGTTCTTGATAGTCTGATGACTGATGTACAGTTCAAAGGTATCTCACAAGACTGTGATTGCTGCAACTAATAAAAGACATAAAGTTGCAAGAATTTCTGCACATTTTCAGGGAATCACTCTTAGTTGGTGTATTTGACACTTTTGTAACATCTATAAATGGCAGGTCACACAGATATGCAACTTGCATGTGTGCAAACAACTTGCGTCAGCCCTGTCGTGCTAATTTTTTGTCAAAATTTCTCAAAATATCAAATTATGTCTCAATTTGATTCCAGCTGAGCCTCATTTTATTCACATTTTTGCAACATAATTTTCTCATAGTTTAGGAACTAAATTAAAGTTACAGTATATAAGAATTAGACCTTGTCAAATCTAAATCCCGCAGTTCATGTAGTAAAAAAAATTGTCTGCTCTCAGCCTCTCACTCCCTCCCTGATTTTTCTGTTGGGTTGCCAGTTCTGATGTTGATTCTTGTTTTCTTTCTCTTCAATTTTTGGGAATATCTGAAGGTCTATTTGTTCAGCACTGAGTTTTCCTAAGTGCATTTGAACGCCCCTTCACCTGCAGCTCGGCTGCTCAGTTGGAAGGATGTGGTGGTTTCTTACTTTTTGCTGCTGCTCGTTGTGGAATTCCAGCTGCTTGTGTTGAAGACTTGGCAGCCTTGCAGACTCACATGTGATTCGTTATGGAACCAGGAAGTCTGGACGTGTAAATAATGATTCTGGTCCGGGCTAGCTTTTTTAAAATGACAGAAACTAGAGACCACCCAGCTGACTGAGATCCAGATCTGTTACAATGTGACTTTATTTTCAACATCAGTGGGACATTAAACTGTTGTGTAAATGTTTCTTACATACTGTGCCCTTAAAGGTTTTTCTGTAAACAAATACATTTTACACACACACACACCTCATCATGGACCCTGTCCCAGCTCCAGCCACACCCCAGAACCTGCTCTGATCACCAAGATCAAGATTCAAAAAGAAAAACTCTCATTTTTACAAATTTTTACACAATAAAATCCAGACAATTGAGCAAACATGTCTAAACAACACATTGTGTTTAACACAGTTCTGTATACTCATAGATTAAATCTATACAGCACTTTTCAAGGCACCCAGAAGGCTTTATGTTTTGTACCATCAGCCGCTCTGATCATCACCAACATGCTGCATAAGCAAGGTGAACAAATTGCAATGCCCAAGGACACAACAGCATAGTGATGTGGATGGAGCTAGGTTTGAACCATCAACCTTCCAATCAGGATGGAACAGCTCTACCTCCTGAACCACTGCTGCCCATCCTACCAGTGAAGTTCCAATAGATTCTTCACCCTGAACCAATCCTGTTTGTGCCTTGATTCCATTAAATTCTAACCACAATCTGCAGCAACATCAGCCGTGACAAGTGTTCTCTTCACCTCTTCCCTGTTATCTTCATTCTCCCATGAAGCCACTCTTTTTTTCTCATCACCCTTCCTTCCCATCTTAGTGTAGAAGAAAAAAGAAACATGCAAGATGCAGATGCTTACACATTCAAACGTGTGCAAAGGATGCACACATTTAGATTCCAAGAAATATAAAACATAAATGTATGTGTCAGGAGAAGAAAACAACTAAACCCAATGTGACCAATGATTACAGTTTACACGTTTCTGAGAAAAATTCAATTATTTAATTCATTATTACTTATTAATTATTGTTAATTAGCAGTTATTGAATTGAACTGAATTGAAAATACTTTATTGTCCCACGGGGGGAAATTACATGGAGATACAGAGAATATGTGGGAATTTAGAGCAAAACATTGACTTGGTGTATGAAGACACACCATCTTGGTAAAATGTAATTATTTCTGTTGTAAAGTTTTATGGATTTAAAAAATCAGATTGGCTTCGAGTTGATTAAATATAGTTACAAGAACAACATGTGACGTTGTCATTATATTAGATTTCGGGGGATCTTTTTTTTTCTCCCCCACCTGGAAGTTAATTATGTACAATCGTTTGTTGCTCAAACTGAACTTCATCCATGGCTCAACACTAGACCGTTATAGTGCAGTTGGTAATTCAAAGCCACATATTCACTGAATAATCTGTGATTATGGGTGGGGGGGTGATGGGTGGGGGGCGTGGGGTGGTGATGGGGGGGGGGGGG